>ML397440.1:591-48792 GCA_005239525.1 Nicotiana knightiana | reverse complement strand
AGTTATATTCTTGGATTTTGTTTTGGCTCGATTAAATAGCAATTAGAGTGATTCAATAAGTAGTTTACGCAAGTCCCTGTGGGTTCGACATTCGATTTAACATTATATTACTTACTACGACCACATATACTTGCGTGTACGGTTTGGGGCCAACAATTACCCTCCCCTTAGCGGTTGTATAAGCAGTTTTAATTAAACGAACTCTAAGCGTGCATTACCCGTCCCTTCCTTGTGGTCCCGGAGGTGTTTTAGGACCTCTATTTTTAGGCAGTTCTAGACTCTCCTAAAGTATTTAAAAAGGAAAATCTAAGCTACAACAAAGAACAAACATGATTGTCAAGTAAGACAACAACTAAGGGCCCATGTTTACCTCCACAAATAAACACACAATTAGCACGTCTCAAACATCAAGATTTCAGATGTTTCAGAAAAGGTCCTAGAACATGAGATCTAAGTGAGCATGACAAATAGAGAATGTGTAGCATTATGTTAAGGGAAGCGGTAAAGACCTAATCAGTTTGCCTGTTGATTTTAGATCCTGTTGAATCTGGGATTCACAATTAAACAAAACATAGTTTTACAATTTTGTAAGGCCTTAATTTCCTTTAAGCTTGCCTAGGCGTGGTTCAGGGATACCCTATAACATGTTTTTTAAAATGCAAACAGTATTCTAGAAATTGACTAAAGGAAAAACAAACAGTTTGAGTTTTAATACATCCTATAAACATGCTTGTCTAGGTGCTGAAATTGCTTTTATACACTTGTATAGACAAGACGGTTATTGACACAGGCGATGTAGACATGATACAAACATAGTCCTAAAGCAGGATTTCTAATGCACACCAAGGATGGACATTTTATTAAGCAGAATTGCAATGGTAACTTAATAACAGGATTTCTAGGTGATCATGATTATGCAGAAGTGGAATTCCGTAACAAATAAAGTAATGGGCCTATAACATTGCCTGGTATGCCAGGTGATCTAAAAACATGGTAAACATGATATAAACCTAAGAATGATTGCTAATGCGAATCACATAATATGAGCGTAAAGCATGATTTCTAATGCAAGTGAACACAACATAGACCTAAAGGCAGAATTTATAATGCAAGCAAACACAATATAAGCCTAAAGCATGATTTCTACCAGGTCTCCCTACAAAAATCCATATACGAATCCCTCCCCTTTTACTAATTTCCCCAATATCTGTTTACAAAGGTATTACAACAGACCATAAATAAATGAATTACATAATAAATATAAGCTATGCTATAGGGAGCCTGAGATAGGCCCAAAGTGAACCTGGAAATACCAGGCCTTCAAAATAGTCCAGGATGTCAAAGTATCATAGCCAATAGGGTGTCCTGGTATGTCAAAGTTCCCTAAGGACCTCAGGGATCCCGGACAATGCTCACACCAAGATCCTTTGAACATGGAAGTGATTATGTGCAACGTGGAAAAGGCCAGCCCTAGTATGCCAGAGTTCGGAGGAATATCATGGATTCCTAGGCAGTATACACACTGGAGGGGTAGATCTAAGTAATCTATGAGTAGAAGTGAGAGTGCTTGACATAGTTGGAATAACTTTTGGACAGCAATAGAGGACTAAAAAATACTTTAAGAATGGACACATTTTGGGAAAACATATTAAGAGTAAAAAAAGACATGTTGAAAAACCTTTTGAAGGAAAAGAAAGTTCAACAAACAACAACATGGTCACAAAAGAATCACATTTCCCAGATTCAACTTTAGTTTGTCAACTAGTTCTAGGTGTACAAACAATTACAAAAAAAGAAGCAGGGGTCGGGGACACATGAATCGGAAACACACAAGAACATGATAAGAGTGAGAGCATACTGAGTAACAGATACATGGAATAGGCAAGGGTTTTTACAACAACCAAATTCACAATAACATACTGACTTAGAGTCTAGGCAGGAACAACATAGGTCTAACAACCAGGCTTAATGCTAAAGTAGTCATGTTAACTAACAGTAATAGACAGTAAAACACAGAAACTAACTGTATGAATTGTCATGCTGAAGACAAGAGTCTAACTACACAAAATTAGTCATGCCAATTGAAGTCAATTAGATAGGAGTTTGAGACACAAAAGTAAGCATGCTGGTTGAAGGAAGTAAACATGAAAGATGAAAGTACTTAAACTAAAGTAAACATGCTGATTAAAGCAATAAACAAGAGAGGGTGAACTTAAACATGCCGATCAAATAGTAAACAAGAAAGAATATAATAACATTAGGTACATAAGCGGTTAGTCTAATGCAGAAAAGACATGGATATTAACTTGAATAGAGCTCCAGAGAATCATATAGATTTAAACTTCATAGTAGAATCAATGTCATTAGAAGCAGGAACATACCAGTTAAGGAAGCAAAGACAAAAGGTGAAATAGGCAGGATTTGACAGTCTAGCCTTGGCTTTTAGCCAGCTAAACAAGCAATGAATACAAGTAGTAGAAAAAGAGACGAGAGAAACTTTGTGTGTATGTGTTTGAACTATTATCCGTGTCTTTAAGAAGAAGAATGAGAGTGTATATATAACACTTAGGGAGCAAAAAAAATAAGGTAAAGAGAATCACAGTTCAATCAATTAAGAGCAATCAACCAATTAGGGAATCAATTCCAATTGAGAAATCTGGAAAGGACCCCTTTAATTGGGGAGAGTCAGTTAACAGTCAGAATTGGGACTCAATTAAGGTAAGAAATCATACCATATAAGGAGTCGGTAAAATCCCAAACCATACTGATAATTAATTAAGGCAAGTATAATTCAATTAAGGTCACAAATAAGGGAACAAGTGAAAATCTCAGTAGATACTAATTTTAACAGGACAGTCATTCGAATCAATAAAAAAAATCTCCAAGAATACTGATTCTATAGGAAAGAATTATTCGAATATCTAAATAGAAATCAACTAAGTAAAAATTCCCCAAAGAATACTGATTTTAACGGGGAAAAACATTCGAATCTCTGAATAGAATTAGTTAATAAGACTGGTTCACAGAAATAACGAAACAAAATAGAAGAAATCAATATGACAAACAGAAACATCTAGGGTTGAAGAATATACATGAGAATCAGTCAAGATAATGAAGAACATTTAGTTTAATCACTGAGAAGTTAGGAAAACCTTTGAAGAAAGTCTGGGACAAACCCTAATTTCAGAAAGAGTGAATAAAATCGAAGAAATTAACTAGAACAAAAAATTTTTAAAAGAAAACACCCAATAATACTCGAATAATCTCAGATTTACAAAGATCTGAACAGATTCAAAGACTAGTGAAACTAGGGTTTTTCAAAAATAGTAGAAGTAAAAGAAAATCGGTCGAAAACCATAGATTTGAACCAAAATAGGCAAGAAACAGTACTCACAACGAGAATGACCATAGATAGGCCTGTGAGAAAGGTTTTGAACAGAACCAGGTTGAATCTCTTCGAGATTCTCTCATAAATCAATGAAGTCAAACAATCAGAAGATGCAACAGGCTGGCAAGGGCCGGAAAATCCATAGAAACCCCATAGACGGGGAGTTTTGCAGGTGACGTCGGCTAGGTTTTTAGGGGGTGATTGATAGAGAATGGAAAGGAGGAGGGATTCAGGGGCGGCCGAGTTGAGTGAAATGAATGGGGTTAGGATGTTAGGGGATTAATTATGGTAGGTTTAATCGTGGACCGTTGATCAAAATGATCAACGACCACGATTAAACGGGTGATTGGGTCGGGTGTATAGGTTTGAGCCTAAGGGGTTTGGGCTATCTTTTAAAAGGCTTTTAGATAATGTTTGAGGGGGTTGGGTCCGAAAATAAAAAGCTATTTATTAAATACCCACTTAATAGACAAAACAATTTGTAAAAAATAGTTAATAAATGATAAAAATGATTTTTATGCATAAGGCTAAGCTATGCCTTCACTTGCATGGGACGGACCCTAATTTCAGAAAGAGTGAATAAAATCGAAGCAGTTAACTAGAACAAAATATTTTTAAAAGAAAACACCCAATGATACTCGAATCATCTCAGATCTGAACAGATTCAAAGACTAGTGAAACTAGGGTTTTTCAGAAATAGTAGAAGTAAAAGAAAATCGGTCGAGAACCATAGATTTGAACCAAAATAGGCAAGAAACAGTACTCACAATGAGAATGGCCATAAATAGGCCTGTGAGAAAGGTTTTGAACAGAACCAGTTTGAATCTCTTTGATATTCTCTCATAAATCAATGAAGTCGAACAACCAGAAGATACAACAGGCTGGTAAGGGCCGAAAAATCCATAGAAACCCCATAGACTGGGAGTTCTGCAGGTGACGACGTCTAGGTTTTTAGGGGGTGATTGAGAGATAATGGAAAGGAGGAGGGATTCGGGGGCGGCCGGGTTGAGTGAAATGATGGGGTTAGGGTGTTAGGGGATTAATTATGGTAGGTTTAATCGTGGACCGTTGATCAAAATGATCAACGACCACGATCAAACGGGTGACTGGGTCGAGTGTATATGTTTGGGCCTAAGGGGTTTGGGCTATCTTTTAAAAGGGTTTGGGATAATGTTTGAGGGGGTTGGGTCCGAAAATAAAAGGTTATTTATTAAATACCCACTTAATTGATAAAATAATTTGTAAAAAAAGTTAATAAATGATAAAAATGATTTTTATGCATAAAATTAATTTGAAATAATTACTTAATATTATAAAAAATACAAAAGACCAATTTCTTGTGATATAAGGTAATTATACACTTGATCACACCCAACTCTAGTCCTAAAAAGGATAAGCGGTCGCTGCAAATATAATCCGGTCTATAAGTCCGGAGTCGAATCCCACAGAGAACTAATGTTTCACTATAATTGTTCAATATTGCTAAGAAACGCAAGTCCAAACAATTTCCTAACTATTGAGATTATAATATTTATTTCCAACTAATTAACTAAGAAACAAGTAGTAAATTAACAACTAAAGATGCTAAGGGTTGGGGATTAAATTTAGGAGGTTTAGAGTTATGATTTCCACAACTGTCGGAATCCCTCCCGCTATATTTTTTATAATTTCGCCTATGTATTCTCTACTGGTCGTGAGCACTTTAGGTGCTGTAATTCTCTCTCGAGCAACTATAATAATTTACTGGATATATTCTCTCGAACTATGCTAGTTGGATTTATCTAACCGCTCACTATGACCACGTCAAAGCTTCGTTATTTCTAAACCTACCTTTAAACAAGCTGTATTGATTTTCCACATACGTTAGGAGTGGTGTTGTTCAACAACCACCTAAATATGTATCCTTTATCAAGAAACACATAATAAATAGGAAAAATCAATCGATGACCATTCAATCAACAACAATAAACACATAGTTGAACAAGTAGAGAAATCCCATGGCTCAATTATATAAAAACATAACAAGAATTTATCCTACAAAAGGTTCCATCAAAATCCTAGATAACAAATTAGCTATTCATAATAGTATGTAAAAATATAATACTAAAAGTCATAACCAACAATGAAGAATAAGAAGAGGAAGGAAAAACTCGTAGAAGAATTCTTCGCCTTGCTCCTATTGTGTCTCTGCCTCCTTAGGTCGAATCTCTGTCTCAAATCTGTCCAGTCTCCTCAAAATACCATTTTTTCATGTGTATATACCAAGTAGGGTCGGGCCCAAACAATTATACCTTCTCCTACTTGAAAAAGAACAGTTTTTCAGGTCTGGAGTAGCGCGGCCGCGCTAAGCCACACTAGTGGCCGCGCATATCGAAATGTTTCTGCCCAATTTGCGCGTCAGATCCGCGGTCTCGGTTTCGACCGAGTTTTTCACCCCGTTCCGTTTGGAATTTGGAAAAAACATAAAACATAAAAGTTGTATCCCTTTGAGTTATTTTTCCAACCATATATTATATAACCCAAATAGGGTTCTGGAAAAAATAGTTATGTCTATTTTACTAAACAGAGCGCAATATGCCTCTTCGAGTCTTCATTTGTTCTTAACTATCAAATTTGACCCCCGAACACGATCCCGACTTAATTACTTGGGATTTTAATCAGAATTAAAAACTCTAAATCACTTGAATTCATTCCATAACATCTATATAACTCGGAATCACTCCTACAAGGCATAAAACACACAATTAGTGCAAAACACTAGCGATTAAAGCTCAAACTCAATTAAACTGCAGTAAACTAGAGTGTTATAAGCGACTAAAATACGCAATTATAGCTTATCATCAACACTCGTGGGCTATTACTGCAAACGGGTGATTGGGTCGGGTGTATAAGTTTGGGCCTAAGGGGTTTGGGCTATCTTTTAAAAGGGTTTGGGCTAATATTTGAGGGGGTTGGGTCCGAAAATAAAAGGCTATTTATTAAATACCTACTTAATTAACAAAATAATTTGTAAAAAATAGTTAATAAATGATAAAAATGATTTTTATGTATAAAATTGATTTGAAATAATTACTTAATATTATAAAAAATACAAAAGGTCAATTTCTTGTGATATAAGGTAATTATACACTCGTGGGCTATTACTTCAAAGTTATTGCCCAAAAATGTAAGTACGGCTATTCGTAAAATAATTAAAGCCTAGCGTAAACATAAATGATAAAATTAAGCAATAAAATTGTCATAAATCAATGGTGATGCAATTATTAATTGTCCATATAATAAAAAATACTGGGATAAATTAAATAAAAAAATCTTTAAAAATATAGAAATTATGGAAAAATATTAATTGATTCTCATGCATTGTTTTGAAAAGATATATTCATTTTGAAATAATATAGGGAAAATTGGGTATCAACAACTGTCCCTCTTTACCGGTGAAGGATGAAAGAGTTGTCGGGTAAAGATATGATGCCTAATTTTGACCGAGTAAGGTGTTTTGAGAGACATAGGCCGCACTTTGGTTTCTGAGCTGCCTACATATCCCTGGTTTTATAGGAATCATGCAGTGTGTAGTTCTGGATTCATCGGCGGAGTATACCGATGAAGTTACCACAAGGATGGTCACGAAATTTCGGGATAGGTGAAGAATGGTTATGGTGATTGGTCAAGTTTGAGATAATATGAAGGAAATGGAGCAGGATTGCTCCCGTTGGGGTAATGGTTGCTTATCGGGTCACCTGCAAGTAAAGAGATACTGCGAGCATATATTTGTGCGGGAATTTAAACATGATGAAGATTCCCTTTGGACCATGAGAATTGTCTTCGGACGGTTAAGATAACGTCTTTAGACCATGATGTCCTGGGCCATGAATTGTTCAGTGAGGGATTCGCAAGCCATGAAATGATGTTCTCGGGCCATGAAAATGTTTCCTACGAACCATGACGCCTTTGAATAATAATATGCAACTTTGAGAGATCCTTAGGCCATGTCATGGTGTCTTCTGGCTATGAGGATGATTCCTTTAGACTATGACGCCTTTGGACAAGTTGGCGATATTTCAGCCCATGAGATGCGATAACATGATGTTAAGGGAAACAAGACAAGGCTTAGTCTTGTGAGGTTGAGGGCAGAGCTTAGCCCGAAAGAAGAGCAAGTAGATAGTACTAGAGAGACAGAGCTTAGTCTCGGAAGGATTTGGGACAGGGCTCAGTCCCATGCAAGTGAAGGCATAGCTTAGCCTTATGAAAATATGGAGGCAGGGCTTAGCCTCATGCCGATGGAGACAGAGTTTAGTCTCATGAAAGATTCGGGACAAGGCTTAGTCCCATGCAAGTGAAGGCAGAGCTTAGCCTTATGCAAATATGAAGGCAGGGCTTAGCCTCATGCAGATGGAGACAAAGCTTAGTCTCATGCAAGATTCGGGACAGGGCTTAGTCCCATGCATGTGAAGGCAGAGCTTAGCCTTATGCAAATATGGAGGCAGGGCTTAGCCTCATGCAAATGGAGACAGAGCTTAGTCTCATGCAAGATTCGGGACAGGTCTTAGTCCCATGCAGGTGAAGGTAGAGCTTAGCCTTATGCAAATATGGAGGCAGGGCTTAGCCTCATGCAGATGGATACAGAGATTAGTCTCATGAAATATTTGGGATGCAAGTGAAGGTAGAGCTTAGCCTTATGCAAATATAGAGGCAGGGCTTAGCCTTATGCAGATGGAGACAGAGCTTAGTCTCATGCAAGATTCGGGACAGAGCTTAGTCCCAAGCAGGTGAAGGAAGAGCTTAGCCTTATGCAAATATGGAGGAAGAGCTTAGCCTCATGCAAATATGGAGGCAGGGCTTAGCCTCATACAGATGGAGGCAGGGCTTAGTCTCATGCAAGATTCGGGACAGGACTTAGTCTCATGCAAGATTCGGGACAGGGCTTAGTCCCATGCAGGTGAAGGCAGAGCTTAGCATTATGAAAATATGGAGGCAGGGCTTAGCCTCATGCAAGATTGAGACAGAGCTCAATCCCATGCAAAGAGAACAAATAGTAGGTGATAATAGAGTATTTCTTAGCTGGAAGTGGATTCAGTATCGTTGTTGTTATGAAGGTTGTGATTTTGAGGCGTTCATATTCCTTGTTCCTGCATTCAAAGAAAAATTGAGAGTTTTGTAAGGGGGAGGTCGGTTCGTGCCTCCGTCGGCTTGCTTGACTTGCTTTGCTCGGTCTGAAGATCCTGTTCAAATCATTGGGGTAGTGTTTGCTAAACAGAGTTATTTCAAAAGCAAGCATGCATATTTTTCAAAGTCATAGTAAAAAATATGTTTTTTACAAAATTGGTTAGATGAACCAGTGACTGTGACACGATCCGAGACATTGTGACTTCTCCTGCCGTAGAATTTTAAGGGTCCTCCTCAAAATTCTGCCCCAGTTAGACGGACAAACATTTCTGACTGCTGTACATGTTGTGATCGACTGAACTTGCTTCGAAATTTTGAGGGTCCTCAAAATTCTGCCCCAGTTTCTGATGGTAGGGAAAATAAATTTTTTATTGAATTGTGACCGAACCCACAGGGATGCCTACGTATCCCCTCTTAAATGGGAATCAGGTCGAGCGTAGTTCAATTTACATCACTTGCGGAAACATAAATAATTACACATAGTATCGCTTGACTGCATCTGAATTGATTGGTTTTGGCCAGACTTCTCCATCCATTTCTGTGATTATGAGGGCTCCTCCCGTCAATACTCTTTGAACCATGTAAGGACCTTGCCAGTTGGGAGAGATTTCCCTTTGGCTTCATCTTGATACGGGAAGATCTTCTTCAACACCAGCTGCCCCGGTGTGAACTGTCTTGGTACCCTTTTGTTGAAAGCTCTAGACATTCTGTTCTGATAAAGTTAGCCGTGATATACTGCATTCATCCTCTTTCCGTCTATGAGGGCTAGCAGCTCATAACAGTTCCTTATCCATTTTGCATCACTGAGCTCAACTTCCTGTATGATCCTCAAAGAAGGAATCTCCACTTCGGCAGGAATGACAACTTCAGTACCATAAACTAGTAAGTAGGGAGTTGCCCCGGTTGATGTGAGGACCGTGGTACGGTATCCCAGTAAAGCAAATGGTAGCTTCTCGTGCCATTGTTTGTGATTTTCCACCATCTTTCTCAGTATATTCTTGATATTCCTGTTGGCAGCTTCTACAACTCCATTCATATGAGGTCTATAGGCTGTGGAATTCTTGTGCTTGATTTTGTAGGTCTCACACATGGCTTTCATCAGATCGTTGTTGAGATTGGCGGCATTGTCAGTGATGATGGACTCCGGAACTCCGAATCGACAAACAATCCGGTCACGGACAAAATCTGCAGCGACTTTCTTAGTAATTGCCTTATAATATGCTGCTTCGACCCATTTGGTGAAGTAATCAATAGCTACCAAGATGAACCGATGACCAGTTAAGGCGATGGGATCAATTAGACCAATGACATCCATTCCCCAGGCGGCGAATGGCCGAGGTGAGCTTGTTGCATTGAGCTCATTTGGCGGCACTTTTATCATATTTGCATGTACTTGAAATTGGTAGCTTTTTTGGACATACCGGATGTAATTTGTCTCCAGGGTCATCCAGAAATAACCGGCCCTGAATATCTTCTTGGACAAGACAAAACCATTCATATGCGGGCCGCAGGTTTCGACATGTATCTCTTCTAGCAACTTAGAAGCTTCTTTCGCGTCGACGCACCTAAACAATCCCAAATCAGGAGTTCTTCTATATAGGGTTCCTCCGTTGTGGAAGAAATTGTTGGACAATCCCCGAAGCGTGCGTTTCTGAGTATGGTTTGCATGCTCCGGGTATTCCCCTTTTGTCAGATACCTTTTGATGTCATGGAACCAAGGCTTCCCATGTGTTTCTTCTTCAACATAAGCACAATATGCCGGCTGACTATGAATCCTTACTGGAATAGGATCAATGAAGTTCTTGTCTGGATGTTGTATCATTGATGAAAAAGTGGCCAATGCATCGGAAAACTCATTCTGAACCCTGGGAATAAGCCGAAACTTTATCTTTGTGAACCTCTTTCACAATTCCTGCACATGGTGCAGATATGGCAGTATCTTGGAATTCTTGGTGGCCTATTCTCCTTGTACCTGGTGCACAAGAAAATCTGAATCGCTGATTACCAACAACTCCTGAATATTCATGTTGATGGCCATGTTGTTGGTGTAGAGAAATCTGAGTTTAGCAGATACTGTATAATGTTGGCCAGTTTTCGATACCAAGACAACTCCAATACCGACTCCTTTGAAATTTGCCGCTCCGTCAAAGAATATCCTCCAACCGTCGTAGGATTCAGCAATATCCTTCCCTATGAATAGAACTTCTTCATCAGGAAAATACGTTTTCAGGGGTTCATATTCTCTTTCCACAGGGTTTTCAGCAAGATGATCTGCCAGTGCCTGTCCTTTGACTCCTTTCGGAGTTACATAAACAATGTCGAACTCACTCAATAGGATTTTCCACTTAACCAGCTTGCCAGTGGGCATAGGTTTTGAAAGATATATTTTAGGGGATCCATCCTTGATACGAGGTACGTTGTGTAAGCACAAAAGTAATGCCTCAGCTATTGAGTTATCCATGTCAAGGCGCAATAGGTACGTTCCAATAGAGAGTACCGTGCTTCATATGGAGTGAATTTATTACTCAGGTAATAGATAGCTTGTTCCTTTCTCCCTGTCTCGTTGTGCTGTCCCTGAACACATCCGAAGGCTCCATTTAACACTGCGAAGTAGAGTAGCAAAGGTCTGCCTGGCTCTGGCAGGACCAAAACTGGTGGTGTTGATAGGCACCCCTTGATCTTGTCGAAATCCCTTTTAAAATCCCCGATCCAACTAGTTGCAACATCTTTCTTCAACATCTTGAAAATTGGCTCACATATGACTATGGACTGGGCTATGAACCGGCTGATGTAGTTTAGTCGTCCTGGAAAACTCATTACATCTTTCTTACTCTTCGGCGGTGGCAGCTCCTGGATGGATTTGACTTTTGATGGATCCAGTTCTATCACTCGGCGACTGACAATGAACCCAAGTAACTTTCCGGCAGGAACCTCGAATTATGCAGGGTTTAATTTCAGGTTGTACTTCTGCATTCTGTCGAAGAACTTCCTAAAATATGCTATATGATCTGTGGCTTTCTTGGATTTGATGATGACATCATCCGCATACACCTCGATCTACTTATGTATTATGTCATGAAAAATGGTAGTCATAGCCCTCATGTAGGTGGCCCCAGCATTCTTTAGACCGAATGGCATCATCTTGTAATAGTACACCCCCCATGGTGTAATGAAGGCTGTTTTCTCTGCGTCTTCTTCGTCCATCCAAATATGATGATAACCGGCGAAGCAATCTACAAAGTACTGGAGTTCATGCTTGGTACAATTGTCGATTAGAATGTGTATGTTTGGTAGCGGGAAATCATCCTTGGGACTTGCTCTGTTTAGATCCCGATAATCAACACAGACTCTGACTTTCCCATATTTCTTTGGAACTGGCACGATGTTGGCTAACCAAGTTGGGTATTCAACCACCCTGAGGACCTTGGCCTTGATTTTCTTGGTGACATCCTCTTTGATTTTCAGACTTATATCAGGCTTGAATTTCCTGAGTTTTTGCTTTACTGGTGGACACATTGGGTTTGTGGAAACTTGTGAGACACAATAAATGTACTTAACCCGGTCATATCATCGTATGACCATGCAAAGATGTCCTCATACTCTTTCAGGAACTGTGTGTACTCTTCTTTTTCTGATGGTGATAAGTGAATGCTGATGCGGCTCTCCTTGACAGTTTCAGAATCTCCTAAGTTGATTATCTCAGTTTCGTCCAGGTTGGACTTGGGATTTTTCTCAAAATCCTCTACTTCCCTGACGATTTCCTCAGGTATGACATCCTCCACTTCAGGATCACTATCCTTTTGTTGCGTTGCCTCATTACATGTCACAATTGTTGGTTGGTTCATCAAGACAACAAATAGTAATAATGTATAGATAAAGATATGAGAGAAAATGGTAATAATAAATATCGTTACATTGAAACATAAAAGCGATTTCAATAATTTAAACAAAGTTTTTGGAACGCTGGAGGTTTTATTTAAAACAAATGCAAAAAGGGAAATTATTTTCTTAGAAAACAACAAAATAAACACTGTTGTTCAGCCTTGCTACCCCGAGACTCGTCGGTCCCTGGATGGTCTGACAGTCCAATTCTTGAGGAATGATTGTTTCTCCACAGCTCGGATGGTAGGGCCTTCCTCCTTCTCCTCCTCGACAATTACACAACAGTCCATGTCATCATCCTCTAGGAACAAGTTTCTCAAGGTGGCCAATGCTTCTTCCTCCTATGATCCCTATATAATGTCGGTCTGCTGGAAAGTCTGACTCAGGTGTGATACAGGCTGCTCAAGTGGATAGTACAAACCATGCCACGGTGGTGACCAGTCATTGTATTCTCGCTAGGTGTACTGATACCCTAGCCCAAAGGTTGTACCATGACGTTTCAACTGTATTGGCTTGGAGATACCCTGAAGGTTTTTTCCAAGACCCTTGACGGGTTCATATCCTCTCCACACTAGTATACTTTCTATCTTTCTGCTCCACCACTTATCTTTCTCAATCATTGACCCTCTCGATGTGATGATAAGTTTCTCCCCCGAGACTTCTTCTATTCTCAACCACCGGGATAGTCTGACGGTTGTAAATGGTGTTGCTCCCATATCCATGGATAATCACCTCTTGATGGTTCCATTCGAACTTCATTACTTGATGCAAAGTTGATGCCACAGCCCCAACGACGTGTATCCATGGTCGTCCCAATAATAGATTATAGGATGCAGATATGTCCAGCACCTGAAACTCGACATCAAACCATGTAGGCCCCATCTGTAAACAAAGATTGATTTCCCCAATGTTATCCCTCTAAGACCCGTCAAATGCCTTCAGGTTCATGGTCCCTTCTCATATTTCATACAGGCCTTTTCCCAACCTCTTCAGTGTTGTCAATGGGCAAATATTGAGACTGGATCCCCCATCTATCAAAACTCTATCAATGAAATTGTCCTCACACTGCACGTTAATATGTTGTGCCCTGTTATGATACCCTAGGGTGGCAGCTCATCCTCGTGGAAGGTGATTTTGTGACTTTCCAGCACCTGTCCCACCATATTGGCCATTTCTCCGACAGTGATGTTGTTAGGTACATATGCCTCACTTAACACCTTTAAGAGAGCATTCCTGTGCACTTCTGAATTCTGTAGCAGTTACAGGATAGATATATGAGAAGGAGTCTTGTTCAAATGATATGTGACTGAATACTCTTTTGCTTTCACTTTCCTCCAAAGGTCGTCCGGGCCTGTTTTAATAACGGGTGGTCTGTTAGAAGCCTGCTGACTGGATTCTCCCAAATGCTCTGGTGTATAGACTCTTCCCGTTCTGTTCATCCCTTGCGCAGAGCCGGATTCTTCTATTTTGTTCTTTCCTCTTCTTCTAGCTTCGGCCACATAATCCCAAGGTATATCCTTAGTGTTGAAAGGCGGCGTAGTTGACACTGTCACTGTGAAAGGCGTGGTTACTTCCACCTCAAATGGAACATGCACAATTGCAGGGGGTGCTATCTCAACTTCAAACAGAACTGATGTATCTATCTCAACCTCCACTAGCGGCTGTATTTGTATTATAATAGGATTGAGCGTGACTGCGGGTTTCTTAGGATTGTCACCCTCTTTGATAAGCCCAATCGATCCCTCGGGATCCCATTCCTCATCGGTCTCTATCACATTGACACCTTCACCCCTATGATCTGGGAGGGGTTTTTTGCGGACGTTGGGTGTAGATTCTTTGGCCTGAATGACCTTATTATCAATCAAGGTCTAGATCTTATCCTTTAGTGTTCGGCACTCATCAATGGTGTGCCCTTTCATTCCAGAATGATATGCACAGGTATTATTTGGGTTAACCCTTTGGGATGGATTCTCCACGGTCACAGCAGGGATAGAAGTGACATAACCAACAACCTTCAGCCTTTCATACACCTGGTCAAAGTTAGGCCGAGTTCTTGGGTAGTTTGGGCGGGTTGGAGGTGACTGAAAGTAAGAGGGTTGGGAATTATTTGTGTGATAAGCAGTGTCTGGTTGGGAATATATGGGAGGTGATGGTTGATATATGGGTGGAGGTGCTTGGTATGTAAGTGGGGAGGTTTGATATACAAGTGAAGTTTTGGGTCCTTGGGCGACCATTACTGTTCCTGCATCTTTCTTCTTCGATATACCCCCTGACTGCAATGATTTGTTTGTGGCCTGCAATGCTTCAAAGTTTGTCACCATACCGCTTTTAATGCCCTCTTCAATCCTTTCTCCGAGTTTGATGATATCAGAAAACTTGTTGTTTTCAATAACTATCAATCTTTCATAGTACTGAGGATCCTGTGCTCTGACGAAGAACTTGTTCATCTGTTCTTCGTCCAATGTTGGCCTGACTTTGGCTGCTTCTTAAATCCAACGAGTGGCATACTCGCGGAAGGTCTCAGTGGGCTTCTTCTTTAAGTTCTGAATGTAGAAGACATCCGGTGCATTCTCTGTGTTAAACCTGAATCTGTCCATAAAGTCAGACGCCATACTCACCCAGTTGGACCACTTCTTGGGATCTTGGCTAGTGTACCAGGATAAATCATCTCCTGTAAGACTCCTCATGAAAATCTTCATTCGAATCCTTTCATCCTTTCCGACCCCTACAAGCTTGTCGCAATAAGTCCTCAGGTGAACCCTGGGATCACCTGTTCCATCAAACATTTCGAACTTGGGGGGTTTGTAATTCTCTGGTAGTTCTACATCGGGCTGTATGCGTAGGTCTTCATAGTTCAGAACTTTATCCTTTTGCTCCCTTTGACGCCTTGAACCCGACTCATCAACTTCTTGAGCTCTTCAACCAGGTTCTTAATGAGCAAGTCCTTCTCAGTGGACTCTGGTGTATATGATACAGGCTGAGTGGAGTGAGGTAGGGTTTCCACGTATATAGGTTTGTTTTGATGACCAGGAGTTTGGGTATAATGGTGATCATTGGTGGAATTCTGGGGTTCAGGAATGACTGGCGGGGTGTTTTGTGGAGTGTGGTAGGTGTTTTGCTGGTACTGTGGTGGGATAGTTTGATTTTGTGGTGGGGTTGTATAATGGTGAGGTGCAGGAGGATTCTGTGGGCGTTTGTTGGGTGTGTTTTACGGTGGTGCGGGGTTCTGAGTGTTTGAATGGTTGACATCTGGGATATTGAGTGTGAGGGATAGATTTGCTAAGCTCCGGACCCGCTCGAGCTCACCCTGGAGTTCTAGTATTTTCTGCTCAAGTCGTGATACCAAATCATTTGGGGCCTGAGTACCTCGACCATCAGAAGCTTTTGCATGTTCAACATATATGTTGTTGTCTTTTCTGGTGCCGTTCAAATCATCTATCTTTGCTTTCCCTTTGACTTTTGGTGCACTAGGAGGAGGAGAAGGTGGAGGGACCCTGGATCTAGTATGATAAGCTGATGATGCCAACCTTTGGGGAATGAGAATAATCAAAAGAAAGAAATAAAAACAAAAGGTAGCCAAGTCAGTAAGAGTTCTAAAAAGAGTATTTGCGGTATTTAAACACATACTGCGGAATGTAAATTCGCGTCTTATTTTGGGAGCCTCGTTGTGCCCGAGGTAGGCCTAGCGACAAGTTATTTTGGAGTATTTAGAAGCCAATAATTGCCTCATTTCATTAATATAAAAATAGACGAATCCTAAAACGACACTAAGATAATAAAAGATAAGTCACTACTGACACTTGGACTTATTACATTTATAGAAGCAAATAAATCTAATCTACTTGGTCCCAGAAGGGCCTTCCCCAGGCTTGATCTTTCTGACTCCATCAATCAGGTCCCCCAGTTCGCTCATGCCCAACAACAGGTAAAAGATCTTCCCACCAATATAGTAATAGTGGTGGTATATTTTGGACCATGCCGAACCTGGGGACCTCGTGCCTCATTTTCTGCAAAACAAATAAGGTTAGGCCCTCCCCCCCTCCAGATTCGACTATTTATATATCGATGATTAGCAAATTGGCATTTAGTTCTCCAAACTTAATGCACAAAACGTGGTTGCGTCCGTTGGGATTATGGAAACCCCGGTGGAATTTTGGATAAGGTTTGTCTTAAAGGGTTATTATGTGGACAACATATTAACCCGGCTAGGTTTGACCATGATGTATGTACAGTTATTATCAGAGTAAGGTTGTTATGAGGGTCTAGACTGGTACCCTCAAGCGGACAACTTGAGGAGAAAAGGCACGTAACCGTCGATTTCACCGCTGATAGACTAGTTTTACCGTAAATAAGCCTTTCCGAATTTAAAGGGTGATATATAGGAAGAGCGCAACCACTCATCAAGCGTTGATAAATGATTGATTACGCACGGGTGGAATATGATGTTGAGCATGATTTATGCAGAAATAAATAACATGTTGTCACGTATTTGCACGTTAGGAAAATAATATATGCGGTAATTAATAATTGAAAGATGTTTAAGAAAGGAAAACAAAGAAATAAGTCAGTTTCTGCAGTAAAGGAAATCATAAATGCTCAAAACGGGCAATTAAATTCACATAAGGGGAAAGGTAAAAAGTGCACACATATTATCAAAAGAAGCATGCTTAAGACTAATTTACAAAAAGCAAGTGTGTTATGGTAAAAGCCTAAAATTCCCAGCAGAGTCGCCATGCTGCCGCACCCCCTTTTTTCCTCGCGGAATCGGGTTTCGACATTCATTTGGGAAAACTCCCTTCCTTTTGGGAGAGGGGTATGGAAAGTGAAGATTCGTGATGATAGTCTATAATTGCATATTTTAGTCACTTATTATACTCTAGTTTACTGCACTTTAATTGAGTTTGAGCTTTAATCGCTAGTGTTCTCCACTAATTGTTTGTTTTATGCCTTGTAGGAGTGATTCCGAGCTATATATGTTATGGAATGAATTCAAGTGATTTGAAGCTTTTAAGTCTTAGTAAAATCCCAAGGAATTAATTCGGGATCGTATTCAGGGTCAAATTTGATAGTTAAGAACAAACGAAGACTCGAGGAGGCATATTGTGCACTATCTAGTAAAATAGACATAACTCTTTGCTCCGAACTCCATTTGCGATATATAATATATGGTTGGAAAGATAAATCAAAGGGATATAACTTTCATGTTTTACATTTTTCAAATTTCAGACGGAACAAGGTTAAAAATGCAGTTGAAATCGTGACCGAGGACCTGAGGCGCAAATGGGGCAGAAACTTTTCGCGATGCGCGGCCACTAGCGTGGCTTAGCGCGACTCGCTACTACAGACCTGAAAAACTGTCCTTTTTTGCGTAGGAGAAGGTATAATTGTTTGTGCCCGACCCTACTTGGTATATATACATGGAAAAACAGTATTTTGAGGAGGTTGGACATACTTTTGAAACAAATTCGACCTAAGGAGGCAGAGACACAATAGGAGCAAGGCGGGAAATTCTTCTACGAGTTTTTCCTTCCTCTTACTATTTTTCATTGTTAGTTATGACATCTAGTATTGTAGTTTTACATACTATTATGAATAAGTAATTTGTTATCTAGGGTTTTGATGGAACCTTTTGTAGGATAAATTCTTGTTATGTTTTTATATAATTGAGCCATTGGATTTCTCTACTTCTTAAACTACGTGTTTATTGTTTTTGATTGAATGGCCATCGATTGACTGTGCCTATTTATTATGTGTTGCTTGAGAAAGGATACATATTTAGGTAGTTGTTGAACAACGTCACTCCTAACGTATTGTTGATACCTAATTTTTTCTCCAATTATTTTTAAATTTGCACATATATCTTCAAAATCACTTTTTATAATAACTGGTATTTTCCCACAATTTTCCACATTATTATCAATTTATTTTCTAAATTTATTCAGTACTTTATATTCAATAATTATTCGTAAATCATATTATAAATAATTTAAAAATATTTCCTAGCTTAATATATCATTTTTAATCCTATTAGGCTTTAATTATTTCACAAATTAGTCAATTTGGCATTATTTGGTTATAATTACAACAATTTTGCAATTATAGCCTAATTATACATTTTATACAATTTTAATCCAATAGTTAGTTATTTTATATTTTTAAATATTATTTAATTACCTTAATTTCACCTATTTAGCATTAATTTCATTTATGTAATTATTAGCTAATTTTATTAATTATGTATCTATTTAATTGGGTATTTAAAAAATAGCCAATTTTGTTCTAATTTTAGCCTAATTAAATCTGGCCCCAACCCCAATTAAATTAACCCAATACCTAGGCCCGATCCATTAAAATCACCCGACCCAACCTGCGTTTTAATCTGAACCGTTGATCAATTTTGATCAACGGCTCAGATTATCCCTTACCTTAATTAACCCTATACGACCTACCCAAAACCCTCATTTCCCCCCTATCATTCTCTCGTTACACTCCGTTGTCCTCTTCTCTCATCTCCCTCAAATGCTCTCTGCTAGAACCGTCATGGTTCTCACCGGCCGTTGCCTTACCGGCCTTTATGGTGGTCTCACCACTACCCTACCTTCATGACTCTCCCCCCTTGTGCCGGATATCACAACCTTGAGGCCCTCAGAGGAGCCAGAAGGCGGTTCACTCACCCCATGGGTTCTCATGCCATTTCCGGCCACCTCTGGCCGTCTGAGTAAGATCTATAACCTTTGGGTTAAAGCCAGTAACATTTTGAGGCTTTCTTATCTTTTCTGGGTTCTCTTCGAAACCCTAGTTCTTGAAATCTTCCGATTCTTTTAGATATGTAATAAATCTATACCTATCATGAGTTCTTTCCATGTTTTCTTTAAAGATTCTTTAGGTCCCTAAACTATTTTTCAGTTTTCGAACTAGGGTTTTCAAAATCCCCTTCAAAATTGTTCTTTTTCTGGTTTCTCAACATTATTTTATGATTTTACCGTGTTTAAACATTGTGTGAGTTTTTTCCCATCTTGTCTGATTCATTTTTGTTAAAAAACCCCAAAGTTCTCGGTTTCAATCTGTGGTTCCAAGTTTGTTTGCGATAGTATGTTTACCTGTTCTATTATGTTTACTGTGTTCTCATGAATACTTCTTGATTTTGAGATTTTACCCCATGTTTACCTATTAGGGTTTCTGGATTCGATTACTTTTTCCTTTATCATGTCTATGTTGTGATTCATAATATGTTCTATAGAATCCCTAACTTCTATATGATTTTACCTTACTAGTCTTCCTATGGTTCTGATTGTTGTCCATTATATGTTTATTGCACTTATTATCATAATGTTGTGACAAATCAGTGCTATATTTTCTATTTATGAATCCCTGAACCTCTATGATTGATACTTCACTGATTTTGCATAATGTTCTCTACTGATTTTTGAGTATTTCCTTAATTAAGACGTGCTAATTTCATGTTTTTCTTTATTTGTATCATGCCTATCCCGCTAATGTGTGATATTCTCCTTGATTGATACTGATTTCCTGTAATTAGAACCTCACTCGAGGGTTTCCTTACTGATTTCGAGAATATAAATTATGTCTTACCTTATTTCCATAAATGATGTTGCTGTCAAATTAACTCACATATATTTTCCTTAAAATAGAATTCTGAACTTAGCCTTACTTACATGTGATATACCTATACCATAATTATACTACTTCCTTATTGTGTTAAAATCAGCTTTACATAACTTCTTTCCTTATTTGTCACTGCTTATTACCGTTTGAGTATGACTCCTTAATCAAAGGAAGTCTTTAATTTTGATTCTAATTGACTGCTTACTCCCATAATTACTAATGAAACTGTTATTTTTACTTTATTCTTCTGCCTGTATTAACTATAAATACCTCTACTCTCTCCTTAAAAAAGACACGAACAATACACTGTTCTGAACTCTCTTACACACACATACTCTCCTGTTTCTCTTGCTGTTTACTTGCTACTCAGTCGGCTGAAAGCCAAGACTGAGTGATTATACTGTTTTATTTCTCTACACACTACTGCTCTACTTCTCTTCACTTTATTGCTCTCCACTTTGCACTCATTCTATGTTTTCAGTTTAAGTTTACAGCATCCAAATAATATGTTTCTGTTTGTCTTACGATTCCTTTTGTTTCTCTTATGTTTCTACTTGTGGTTCTGCTGTTTACCTTGCAATTAGCATGCATGTTCTCTCTATGTGATTTCCCCTTTCCCCCTAGTTCAACATGTCTATTGCTCTCCCTCTTACATGTTTCCACTACAATTTTGCCTTACCCCTGATTCCTAATACTATAGGCATGTATTCATGACCCCTAGTTACTATGTAATCCTGAACCCTTCCCCTGGACCTAATGTGTAACTCTGTTTAGCACCCCTTAATCTAATGTTGTTAAGTTCCTGGCATGAACCCTTTGTGATAGACTATTTCTATGACTATTTAAGTTTTGTAGTACTTCTCTGGTGTTAAACTGTGTGTAGATATGCTTTCACATATGAACTACTTGTCCCAAATTTCCCCCCTTCCTTGTTTGTGACTGCTTCGTTGCACTATGCATGCTGATATAGTTCTGAGTTGTTGATTGTCTTACCCTCTTCCCTTTCAAACTGTTTTTCACTAAAAGCAAAATCTGTTGTTCTCCAAAACTTATTTCAAACTACTCATTTTCAAACTGCTTCAAAACTATGTCAAGCACTTCCACTATACTCTTAGACACTAGGTTCTGCCCCTCTTGTGTGAGCATTGCCTTGGGACCCTTGAGCTCCCTCTGAACTTTGACACACAAGAGGTGGCCTCTCCACACTGCACTTACTCTATCTTGGCTATGAAATCTGGGTGTGAGCACTGCCCGGGATCCTTTGATATCCTTAGGGAACTCTGACGCACCTGGATTATGTGAAAGGCTGTGAACTAATGGCATTTGAGGCATTGTGGGGATTTTGGGCCTATCAGTAGGCTCCCTATAGCATAACTTCTTATGTTTCTTATTCCAGTTATGTAATTTATGCAAATGGCCTGTAATAACTACTTGTAAACTACTCTGGGAATGGATAGTAGAAAGGGAAAGGGTGACTATTTATGCTTTAGCTATTAAAAGGGTAGAAAACATGTTATTAGGTTTATATTCCTACTTGCGCAATAGAGACCATGCTTAGGACTCATTTCATGCATTAGAGATCATGTTCCCTAGGATTTAGACTTATTATTTTCAGCATGTCCATCTCACTGTCATATCACTTAGAGAATCATGCGTTAAAATGTGTTAATAACCAGTACTTTGCAATCATGCTCTATGCCGCCATGTACACTTAGAGATCCTGTTTAGGGTAAACAACACTAAAATAAACTGCCACTCTTGCATCTTCTGAAATCATTCTTAATGCTGTAATTATTGTGCATTTAGAAATCCTACTTAGGACTTTGTATATGCATCATTCTGCATCCCTATCTGTGCATTAGATATCATGTTTTAGGACTCATCCTCCGTCTAATTACCAATGCATGAAAAAGGACCTAAAACTGTTTTACCATGTCTCTAAACAACTAGTGATAATTCTGCATTTGACGCAACACCTAAGTACAACATGTTTAGGCAAAACAACTCAACAGTTCCTTTAATAATATGGGCAATTACTGAGCATTGTCCTACGTCTAGGCAAGCCTTAGGTAATTAAAGTTGTTAAAACTGGAAATATGTCTATTTATGTATGCTGCCTAATTATCAACAGGATAAAATTAGTAAGTAAAACTGATTAAGACTTCCTGTCTGAGTTATGAAATAAATCTGTCTCTGTTATTATCATTTAGATACCATGTTTTAGGATCTTAATCAAAAGACCTTAACTGTGTAGGAGTCGTGCTGCCTATTTGCATTACTTGTGGAGGTATACTTGTGCCTTTTCTCTACTTTTCCGATTTTCCCCCTAATTGCAGTCCTATATGTTCTTATATGTCGCCTTAGTGTTTTTCCTTCAAACCTGAGGGTCTGCCTAGAACATCCCGTATAGGATAAAAGTCCTAAGTTCCTCCGGGACTGATAGGAAAGGGCGGGTAACAACACGCAATAGAGTTCGTGACCAACACACACTTTAATTACCTTTACGGGGTGGGAAAGAGTAGAATATGGATATGATGACCGGTGCGCTAATACCACGTGTAGCCCCTCTTTGAGGAGTGATTATCGGGTATTGTACTGATGTGATCCATATTGTTATAAACCTAGGATATTTTTTATATGCTTAGATTGTAATTCTTTCAAAAACTAACCTTCTTTACTATTTTTCAAACATCTGCATGCTTAAGACTTAAATCCTCTCTTATTTGAGCCTTTATTTGTTTGTTTGCTAAGCTGTACAAATTCACAAAATTTGTTTGGCCGGGAACCACACTTGTGGATCCTGAGGGGTGCCTAACACCTTCCCCTTAGGATAATTTCAAGCTCTTACCCTATCTCCGGTTAGCAACGTAGTTGTAAATGAACCCCTTTGGTGTCCTAACGCACCTTTAAAAATCGTTAGGTGGCGACTCTCAAAAACACAAACCCCTTTCCCAAAAGGAAAGAGTTGTCCCAATCGAATGTCATAAACCCAATCTCCGTGAGGAAAGAAGGGGCGCGACACGTATGTGAGAAATCAATACAGCGGGTTTAAAGGTAGGTTTAGAAATAACAAAGCCTTGACGTGGTCATAATGAGCGGTTAGATAAAGCCAACTAGAGTAGTTAGAGAGAATATGTCTAGTAAATTGTTGTAGTTGCTCTAGAGAGAATTACGGCACCTAAAATGCTCAATATCAGTAGAGAATACATAGGCGAAATTGTAGTGAACATAGCGGGAAGGATTCCAACATTTGGGGAAATCATAACTCTAGACCTCCTTAGTTCTGTCCCAAATTTCATCCTTGTTAGTTGATATTTTTATTTCTTTATAATAGTTGTTAGTTAATTAGTTAAAAATAAATATTATAATCTCTATAATTAGGAAATTGTTTGGACTCGTGTTTCTTAGCAATATTGAACAATTACTGCTACACCGTTAGTTCTCTGTGGGATTCGACTCCGGAATGTTAAACCGAATTATATTTGCAGTGACCACTTATCCTTTCTAGGACAAGAGTTGGGCATGATCAAATTTTGGCGCCATTGCCGGGGAACTAACAGTGTAGTAGTAGATGTACCTATTTCTAGGTTTCAAGTTTGAATTTTTTTCAGTACTTAATTTTTATTTTCTTTATTTTAGTTTTATTTGTTAATTTGAAAAACATGGCATCATGGAATTATGAGAATATGGATGTTGGTAATTCTACTTTTGATCCTCATTATGCATATTGTGGAGGAAATCACCCAGGAAAAAATTATCAAAATATTCCCGAGAGCGAGTTATGTGCACCAACTCAATCTTATGTGTGGAATGTGTGTGATATGTGTAGTGGTCAAAATGGTCACTTTTATGGTTGTGCTTATATTTTTATCTTCCCCCAACCCCTTACTATGATGGTTCTACCNGCTAGAAAGGCAAGAGGCAACTATTCGCAAGTTGGAGGCTCAATTGAATCAAGTGGTTGGAGCTTTTAATGCTCAACAAGCCAATATTGAGGATAGTAGCCAAGAAGAGCATGATTTTGAGGTGTTAATTAGGGAGGTCAGAGTAGAACATCAACAACTAGCCAACTACAATTTGAGGATGTCGATGTTGAAGATGTGAGACTAGAGCCAACCAAGGACTTTGAGGATATAAATTTTGTTGACTCTAGTATCATTGATGTTGAGGATGTTGAATTCCTAAAGTTCATGTGTTTGAGCGCATTGGTCCACACTCCAAGCATTTTTCCACATTATGTTTGGATGATGATATGGAAATAGAGTCATCCGAACCAATTGAGGAGTTAAGGAATGAGGAACAAGGTGCATATATTCTGGAATTCTTCTTACCAGAAAGTCAGGATTACATACCTCATACAAAGGCCAAGAAGTGCAGAATACTACATTATTTTCTTGGGCCAGTTAGATTCGTTCCACCGCCCCATGACCATAATCATAAGCTTGAATCAAAACTTGGGGTTCAATTCATAAGCTCGAGGTGGAGGCAAAAAGTGATTCATGTCATGCCGCGACGTTAAATCAAGCGCTTGTTGGGAGGCAACCGAGCTTTATTTTTTTATTTTTAATTTAGTTTTTTTATTTTTTTATTATTGTATTATTCTTGTAGTGTAGATTTTTGATTTTTTAGGAGCATGGAATGAAAATCCATTGGAAGGATTCTATAGCAAACCAGATGGTTGGAACTAAGTGTGAGGTACCCGCACGAGGGACCAGGCCTGGGAGAAGTCTGAGTACCCCATGAGATGATAGTGCTTCGTCCTTTGGCCTACCAGGGAGTTTCTTTTACCCTCTTATAGTTATGATATGCATTGGGGACAATGCACAATTTAAGTGTGGGGTGAGGAGATTGTCTTGATGACTTTCCATGCTATTTAGTTGTGTTAGTTTAATTGAATAATTTTTTTTTGGACTTTTCCCGATGATGGATCTATTAGACAATTTTCTTGAGGGATTTAATCTAAAAAAAATATTTTCTTTTGTTAGGTAGTGTAGCAATTCCCCCTTGATTTTTCTTTGTGTCGCAGTTCTTTTCCAAGGATTTTGTTTGAACCGGGTGTAGTTAGTTTCATTTATCTTTTTAGGAAGAGGAGTCATTGTGTTGTATTTTGAATTGAAGCAATATCTCTTGACTTTGTTATGCCTTGAGAATAGTGAGTACTTTGGTTGTGACGCTTAGACTCAGTTTTTGAAGCTCGTATAAGTACCTTAAATTGTATGATTTTAAATTTGCTTAACTGCTTTGACTAGAGTGTCTTGATGAATCCAATCCTGAGTGAGTTAAGTGCCATGTGTGTGTGAGATTTTTGTGTTATTATTTGTATTGCATTTGATGCCTAGAACTTGCCCCGTGTGTTTGCAAAGCGAAATAGTAGTTTTGTTCAGTCTTGGAAGTGATATAGGCGTTTCTTTGTTGAGCCAGATATGTATATTTTACCCGCCTAATTATTATGTATCGTAGTTAGCCCCTTTGGGGCTGTAATCCTATTTCTTTGGCAACCACATTACAAGACTTACCTATTTGTTTGAATTAACCATCTATTTGAACCTTCTAACCTGTCATGAGAACTTGAAGTGTTATGAACTATGTAAAAGTTAAAGGGTGGGGTGGTTGATTTGGCTTTTGAGTGGAACTAATGAAATAAGGAGAAAGGTGCACTATTTTGAAAAAGTAAGAGCCACTTAAATTAAATAAAAAAAAAATAAAAAAGAGAAAGAAAGAAAAGAAAAAAAAATTGTATTGTTGTGGAAAAAAAAATATCCTTGATAAGTGGTGGCTCTTGATGTAATTGTGCTTAAAGAAGTATGGGGTAAAATACATTGATGTGAAGGCGGAGTTTGGTTTGACATAAGTATGAGGTTTGAATGTTAAAGTATATGCGTTAAAGTGCTTAGGGAGGTGTAGTCACTCATATATCTAAATGTATCCTACCCGTCCCGCAACATACATTATTAGTAGAGTAGTACATTACGGGCAAGCCTATGGTGCATCTTTTGTGGCACATGAATATTATTTCTGAGAGTGAGTGAATTCTTTCTATCTTGAGTTCCTAAGTGTTCTTAAATATTATTGTGTGGAACTACTTTCTTTTGTTGTATGAGGGCACTTGATTCATGAAGGAAAGGTAATGTCAGTGACCTCTATGTTAGAGTAAGTGGGTGAGTTGTGAATAATGCGTGGTACTTGTGAGTCAAATCTTGAGGTGAAGATGTTACGCTTTAGTGCTTAGTCTATTTTAAATATTCTTGGTGTGATGAGTTAGGAGAATTGCTTAAAAAGGTCGTGTCTATATAAAGTGTAGTTTGATTGCTCGAGAACGAGCAATGGTTTAAGTGTGGGGTGTTGATGATAGGCTATTGCGTATTTTAGTCTCTTATTACGCTCTAGTTTTCTTCACTTTAATTGAGTTTGAGCTTTAATCGCTAGTGTTTTGCACTAATTGTGTGTTTTATGCCTTGTAGGAGTGATTCCGAGCAATATAGATGTTATGGAATAAATTCAAGTGATTTGGAGCTTTGAATTCTGAGTAAAATCCCAAGGAATTAAGCAGGGATCGTGTTCGGGGGTCAAATTTGATAGTTAAGAACAAACGAAGACTCGAGGAGGCATATTGTGCATTGTCTAGTAAAATAGACATAACTCTTTGCTACTAACTCCATTTGGGCTATATAATATATGATTGGAAAGATAACTCAAATTTATAAAACTTTCATGTTTTACATTGTTTCAAATTCCAAACGGAACAGGGTGAAAAACGCGGTCGAAACCGCGACCGCGGACTTGACGTGCAAATGGGGCAGAAACTTTTCGCTATGCGCGGCCGCGCTACTCCAGACCTGAAAAACTGTCCTTTTTCACGTAGGAGAAAGGATAATTGTTTGGTCCCGACCCTACTTGGTATATATACATGGAAAAATGGTATTTTGAGCAGGTTGGACATACTTTTGACAAAAATTCGACCTAAGGAGGCAGAGACACAATAGGAGCAAGGCGGGGAATTCTTCTACTAGTTTTTCCTTCATCTTACTATTTTTGATTGTTGGTTATGAATTCTAGTATTGTAGTTTTACATACTATTATGAATAACTAATTTGTTATCTAGGGTTTTGATGGAACCTTTTGTAGGATAAATTCTTGTTATGTTTTTATATAATTGAGTCGTTGGATTTCTCTACTTGTTCAACTACGTATTTATTGTTATTGATTGAATGGTCATCGATTGACTGTGCCTATTTATAATGTGTTGCTTGAGAAAGGATACATATTTAGGTGGTTGTTGAACAACGTCACTCCTAACGTATGTGAGAAATCAGTAAAGTCGGTTTAAAGATAGGTTTAGAAATAACAAAGCCTTGACGTGGTCATAATGGGTGGTTAGATAAAGCCAACTAGCATAGTTCGAGAGAATATGTCTAGTAAATTATTTTAGTTTCTCGAGAGAGAATTACGACACCTAAAGTGCTCAAGATCAGTAGAGAATACATAGGCGAAATTGTAGTGAACATAGCGGGAAGGATTCCAACATTTGGAAAAATCGTAACTCTAGACCTCCTTAAGTCTGTCCCAAATTTCATCCTTGTTAGTTGATAATTTTACTGCTTTATAATAGTTGTTATTTCATTAGTTAGAAATAAATATTATAATCTCTATAATTAGGAAATTGTTTGGACTTGTGTTTCTTAGCAATATTGAACAATTATAGCGAAACCTTAGTTCTCTATGGGATTCGACTCCGGACTTTTAGACCGGATTATATTTGCAGCGACCGCTTATCCTTTTTAGGACTACAGTTGGGCGTTATCAAGTCGCCACCTAACAGATTTATGGTGCTTTATGGCACCTAATGCAAGTAATTCATGAAACCAATCTACGTTACCTGAGATTAGGTAAGGGCTTGAAATTACCTTGAGAGGAAGGTGTTAGGCACCCCTCGAGGTCCACAATGGTGGATCCCGGCCAAAATTACTTAGTAAATTAGTTACTTAACAGATAAGCAGTCTATGCACACATATGTAAGTAAGATAAAAGAAGTTTAACAGGTAAGCTCGTCTGAGCACACATATGTAAATAAGATAGGGGAGTCCTAAGTTATTATCCTATAGGATCACATCCGTACAATGCCCGGTAATCCTTCCTCAACTAGAGGGGTTACACGTGACATTAGCGCACAGGTCATCGTATCCTTTTGCTACCCGATTACCCTCCCCTTAGCGGTTGATAAACGATTTTAATTAAACGAACTCTAAGCATGCATTACATGTCCCTTCCTTGTGGTTCCGGAGTTGGTTTAGGACCTCTATTTTTAGGCAGTTCTAGACTCTCCTAAAGTGTTTAAAAAGGAAAATCTAAGCAACAACAAAGAACAAATAGGACTGTCAAAGTAAGACAACAACTAAGGGCTCATGTTTACCTCCACAAATAAACAGGCAATTAGCATGTCTCAAACATCAAGATTTCAGATATTTCAAAAAAGGTCCTAGAACATGAGATCTAAGTGAGCATGATAGCAGAGAATGTGCACCATTATGTTAAGGCGAAGCGGTAAAGATCTAATCAGTTTGCCTGCTTGAATCTGGGCAGTAACAAATAAACAAAACATAGTTTTACAATTTTGTAAGGCCTTAATTACCTATAAGCTTGCCTAGGCATGGTTCATGTATACCCTATAACATGTTGTCTAAAATGCAAACAGAATTATGGAAATTGACAGGAGGAAAAACAAACAATTTGAGTTTTAATACATCCTATAAATATGCTTGTCTAGGTGCTGAAATTGCTTTTAAACATTCGTATAGACAGGACGGTTATTGACTTAGGCGATGTAGACATGATAAAAGCATAGTCCTAAAGCAGGATTTCTAATGCACACCAAGGATGGACATTTGTTTAAGTAGAATTTCAATGGTAACTTAATAACAGGATTTTTAGGTGATCATGATTATGCAGAAGCGGAATTCTGTAACAAATAAAGTAATGAGCCTATTACATTTCCTGGTATGCCAGGTGATCTAAAATCATGGTAAACATGACATAAACCTAAGCATGATTGCTAATGCGAATAACATAATATGAGTCTAAAGCATGATTTCTAATGCAAGTGAACACAACATAGACCTAAAGGCAGAATTTCTAATGCAAGCAAAAACAATATAAACCTAAAACATGATTTCTACCCGGTCTCCCTACAAAAATCCATATACGAATCCCTCCCATTTTACTAATTTCCCTAATATCTGTTTACAAAGGTATTATTGAAGACCATAAATAAATGAATTACATAATAAATATAAGCTATGCTATAAGGAGCCTGAGATAGGCCCAAAGTGAACCTGGAAATACCAGGCCTTCAAAACAGTCCAGGATGCCAAAGTCTCATAGCCAATAGGGTGTTCTGGTGTGTCAAAGTTCCCTAAGGACCTCAGGGATCCCCGGCAATGCTCACACCAAGATCATTTGAACAGGGAAGTGATTATGTGCAACGTGGAAAAGGCCAGCTCCAGTGTGCCAGAGTTCAGAAGAATCTCATGGATTCCTAGGCAGTATACACACTGGAGGGACAAAATTTAAGTAATCTAAGAGCATAAGGGAGAGTGCTTGACATAGTTGGAATAACTTTTGGACAGCAGTAGAGGAGTAAAACATTTAGGAGTAAAAAATACTTTAAGAATGGACGCATTTTGGAAAAACATATTAAGAGTAAAAGAAGAAATGTTGAAAAACCTTTTGAAGGAAAAAAAGGTTCAGAAAAAAACAACATGGTCACAAAAGCATCACATTGCCCAGATTCAACTTCAGTTTGTCAACTAGTTCTAGGTGTACAAACAGTTACAAAAAAAGGAGAAGGGGTCGGGGACACAGGAATCAGAAACACACAAGAACAGGATAAGAGCGAGAACATACCAAGTAACATATACATGGAATAGGCAAGGGTTTCTACAACAACCAAAGTCATAATAACATACTGACCTAGAGTCTAGGCAGGAACAACATAGGTCTAACAGCCAGGCTTAATGCTAGAGTAGTCATGTTAACTAACAGTAATAGACAATAAAACACATAAACTAAATGTAGGAATGGTCATGCTGAAGACAGGAGTATAACTACACAGAATTAGTCGTGCCAATTGAAGTCAATTAGATAGGAGTCTGAGACACAAAAGTAAGCATGCTGGTTGAAGGAAGTAAACAGGAAAGATGAGAGTACTTAAACTAAAGCAAACATGTTAATTATAGCAATAAACAAGAAAGGATGAACTTAAACATACCGATCAAACATTAAACAAGAAAGAATATAACATTAGGTACATAAGTGGTTAGTCTAATGCAGAAAAGATATGGATATTAACATGAATAGAGCCCCACAGAATCATATAGATTTAAAATTCATAGTAGAATGAATGGAATTAGAAGCAGGAACACACCAGTTAAGGAAGCAAAGACATAAGGTGAAGTAGGCAGGATTTAATAATCTAGCCTTGGTTTTCAACCGGCTAAACAAGCAATAAATACAAGTAGCAGAAAGAGAGATGAGAGAAATTTTGTATGTGTGTGTTTGAACTATTGTCCGTGTCTTTAAGAATCAGAATGAGAGTGTATATATAGCACTTAGGGAGACAAATAAATAAGGTAAAGAGAACCACAGTTCAATCATTTAAGAGCAATCAACCAATTAGGGAATCAATTCCAATTCAGAAATCCGGAAAGGACCCCTTTAATTGGGGAGAGTCAGTTAACGGTCAGAACTGGGACTCAATAAAGGTAAGAAATCATACCATATAAGGAGTCAGTAAAATCCCAAACCATACTGATAATTAATTAAGGCAAGTATAATTAATTAAGGTCACAAATAAGGGAACAAGTGAAAATCTCAGGAGATACTAATTTTAACGAGACAGTCATTCGAATCAGTAAAAAAATCTCAAAGAATACTAATTCTATAGGAAAGAATTATTCGAATCCCTAAATAGAAATCAGCCAAGTAAATATCCCCAAAGAATACTGATTTTAACGGGGAAAAACATTCGAAACTCTGAATAGAATTAGTTAATAAGACTTGTTCACAGAAATCAACATAATAACGAAACAAAATTGAAGAAATTAATATGACAAACAGAAACATCTTGGGTTGAAGAATATACATGAGAATCAGTCAAGATAATGAAGAACATTTAGTTTAATCACTGAGAAGTTAGGAAAACCTTTGAAGAAAGTCTGGGACAAACCCTAATTTCAGAAAGAGTGAATAAAATCGAAGAAATTAACTAAAACAAAAGATTTTTAAAAGAAAACACCCAATAATACTCGAATAATCTCAGATTTACAAAGATCTGAACAGATTCAAAGACTAGTGAAACTAGGGTTTTTCAAAAATAGTAGAAGTAAAAGAAAATCGGTCGAAAACCATAGATTTGAACCAAAATAGGCAAGAAACAGTACTCACAACGAGAATGGCCATAGATAGGCCTGTGAGAAAGGTTTTGAACAGAACCAGGTTGAATCTCTTCGAGATTCTCTCATAAATCAATGAAGTCAAACAATCAGAAGATGCAACAGGCCGGCAAGGGCCAGAAAATCCATAGAAACCCCATAGACAGGGAGTTTTGCAGGTGACGTCGGCTAGGTTTTTAGGGGGTGATTGAGAGAGAATAGAAAGGAGGAGGGATTCAGGGCGGCCGAGTTGAGTGAAATGAATGGGGTTAGGATGTTAGGGGATTAATTATGGTAGGGTTAATCGTGGACCGTTGATCAAAATGATCAACGACCACGATTAAACGGGTGATTGGGTCGGGTGTATAGGTTTGAGCCTAAGGGGTTTGGGATATCTTTTAAAAGGGTTTTAGATAATGTTTGAGGGGGTTGGGTCCGAAAATAAAAGGCTATTTATTAAATACCCACTTAATAGACAAAACAATTTGTAAAAAATAGTTAATAAATGATAAAAATGATTTTTATGCATAAAATTGATTTGAAATAATTACTTAATATTATAAAAAATACAAAGGTCAATTTCTTGTGATATAAGGTAATTATACACTCGTGGGCTATTACTTCAAAGTTATTTTAATTATAATCCAAAAATGTAAGTACGGCTATTCGTAAAATAATTAAAGCTTAGCGTAAACATAAATGATAAAATTAAGCAATAAAATTGTCATAAAACCAATGGTGATGCAATTATTAATTGTCCATATAATAAAAAATACTGGGATAAATTAATTAAAAAATCTTTAAAAATGTAGAAATTATGGAAAAATATTAATTGATGCTCATGCATTATTTTCAAAAGATATATGCATTTTGGAAATAATATAGGGAAAAATTGGGTATCAACATGCACTTCTTGTGGTTCTTCCTCTTGGAAGAGGAGTTTCAGAACCAGCGGATGGAGTGACTTTTCTCTTCTTACTTGCTCTTGTAGTTTCAGACTCCTTAGTCTTTGGAGTCCTTTTCTTCTTTGATTTATAACTCTCTTCTAACTTCTTCATAAGATCTGCCAATGTCCCCTCAATGGATAAACCAGGTTCATTTGTAGATTTTCCTAGATTAACTAATCCCTCAGCCGCTTCACTTGATTCATTTCCCCCCGACTTCTTGGCTCCCTCTTCTATTACTACTGTTTCAGTACCATAAATAGACAATCTAGTAATTTCTTCCCCTGTTCCCCTTGTTTCACTCTGACTTCCCTCTCTCTCTATTTCTTCCTCATTTTTATTTTTACCACCTCTTCTTCTTACTTCTGGCAACTCCACATTTTTCACAGACCCAATCAACACAAACCCATTTTCAAAGTTCTCCGCTATTTCAGACACATTCTCATAATCGATATTTGGTACAGATGATACCTGTTCAGAATCAGATGATCCTTCTGCTTCCTCAGTATTTGAATTGAACGAATCACTGGAATCGTCTGATTCTTGAACCTGACTAGCTTGTAATTTGGCATTCAATTTTCTAGCGAGAGAACCTCTAGCCACTATTTTCCTGGAGAGAATTTTAAAGCGTCTTTTTCTGGGTTCTGGACTAGGGCTAGGTTGAGGAATAATGAAACTGGGTTGAGACGGAGTAGGACTAAGTGGTGGAGGTGTGGAAGAGGTCGAATATGGAGTAATGGGTGGTGGAGAACCAGGGTTGTCCGAAGGATTAGTCATTTTTGATTTAAGATGGAAGAAGAAGATTTTGAGTTGAGGAAGAATGAAGGGTTAGAATCAAGGTTTTGGAGCAGAGAGATGGAAGGGTTTCGATGGTTATGGCTTAGTGAATGATGACTTAGAAAAGTGATGATGATGGGGTTCTAAAGGGGATGGGTAATTAATATATAACGAGAGTATTTTGGGTCAAAAAGAAGTATAATCACTTTTGTAAGTGTCAGTTAGAGATGACGGTTACGACTCCCCTATTTTCTAGGCTTTTAATTTGATGGGGTTCTAAGAGGTGACGAAACTGGTTCAAAATTAGGATAAAGACTAGATTTTGAAAAGATCTCATTTTAGGTAGAATTCTACTCATGAATAACTATTAATATTTCAAAATGTGTATAGTGGATAACACATACCTCGCCTTTCAGATGAACCAGCACTGATGAACCAGGTTCATCATTTAAGCGACCTCTTGATCAAGCCTCAACTTTCAACAATAAGAAAGACATAATTAGTAACCAATGATTCACTTCAAAACATGGCAAAAGAGTATGCTATTTACAACATGAGACTGAGCAACGATTAATCTGATTATTTACCCAAATTTCAGAATTTCTAGCCAATTTTTTTTTCATGTACATTACGATCTGGTTCAATTAGGTGATCTTAATCATCGCTAACTCTAACCTGTTCCTTTCAAAATGCTCTATACTTAGTGCTTTTGTAAAGATGTCAGCAATCTGTTTATCAGTAGCACAAAATTCAATAGAGATCAATCATTTCTCATAATTATCCCTTAAAAATGATGTCTAACATCTATGTGCTTAGTCATTTTATGATGAACGAGGCTTTTTGTCATACTTATAGCACTGGTGTTATCCAAAAGATAGGGATGCATCCAACATCGATTCCAAAATCTAGTAGGTGCTGCTTAATCCACAATAATTGAGCACAACATGAAGCTGTAGCCACATACTCAACCTCAACAGTAGATAGAGCTACAAAATTCTGCTTTTTAGTGGCCCAAGACACAAGACATGAGCCCAGAAAATGTGCCATACCTGAGGTGCTCTTTCTATCTACTAGAAAACCTTCATATTCAACATCAACATATCCCATAAGGTTAAAGTTACTACCTTTTAGATACCAAAGACATAGATCAGTGGTGCCTTTTAAGTATCTCAAGATTCTCTTTACTGTAGTTAGGTGAGATCCTTTTGGATTAGCCTGAAATCTTGCACAAAGTCCTACACTGAAAATAATGTCAGGTCTACTAGCAATGAGATACAACAGTGAACCAATCATTCCCTATACATCTTTTGATCAACAGATGAACCAGGTTCATCTGCATCTAGTTTTGTGGTTGTTGCAATAGGAGTGTCAATTTCTTTGGAATCTTCCATTTTAAACCTTTTAAGCAATTCTTTCACATACTTTTTTCTGATAGATCATAGTTCCATTTGAATTTTGTTTAATTTGTAAGCCTAAAAAGAAATTAAGCTCACTCATCATACTCATTTCAAATTCACTCCCCATTAGTTTAGCAAATTGTTTACTTAGCTTTTCAGTAGTTGATCCAAAGATTATGTCATCTACATATATCTGAACTACCAAAAGATATTTAACTTTTTTCTTTTAAGAATAAAGTACTATTAATTTTACCTCTCTTATAGTCATGTTCAAGCAAGAATTTTGATAACCTTTCATACCATGCTCTGGGGGCTTGCTTGAGTCCATACAGTGCTTTGTCAAGTTTGTACACATGATCAGGATTCTCCTTGTTCTCAACCCCCGGAGGTTTCTTGACAAGCACTTCTTCCTTTAGATAGCCATTTAGGAAGGCACTCTTGACATCCATCTGGTGAAGGGTAAATTCCATGTAAGTGGCAAAGGCTATGATGAGTCTTATTGCTTCCAGCCTTGCCACTGGAGCAAAGGTTTCATCATAGTCTATGCCTTCCTCCTGACTATATCCTTGAACCACCAATCTTGCTTTGTTTCTTGTAACTGTTCCATCTTCATCAAGTTTGTTTCTGAAGACCCATTTGGTGTCAATTACTGATCTATCCAAGGGTCTTGGTACCAGATGCAAAACTTGACTTCTTTCAAATTGGTTGAGTTCATCTTGCATTGCATTTACCCAGTCTGCATCCTGCAAAGCCTCAACAACATTTTTAGGTTCAATAAGAGATAAGAAAGCATCAAAAGCATAAAGATTTTTCAAGGATGATCTGGTTTTGATTCCAGAGGTTGGATCGGTGATAATCTTCTCAATAGGGTGAGAAATTTGATATATGTATGGTTTCACAACCAACTGGTTACTCATTGAAGTTCCTTCAGTGCCTTGTTGTTGTGGAACAAGATCAGGTACAGGTCCTAATGGGGTTTGGAAATTAGTTTGTTGTTCAGTTCCACCTGTCATGTTGCCAGGGAGAGATGAACATGTTCCATCTCCTATTCCTTCTTCCAGTGTTGCTCCAGTTTGGGCTGAGTTTCTGACCAGCCCAATTTCTTCATCCTCTTGTTCCTCTCTTTCATAAAGAATGTTAGTTTAATCAAAAACTACATGCACAGTTTCTTCAACACACATAGTTCTTTTGTTATATACTTTATAATCCTTACTATGTGAAGATATCCCAAGAATACTCCGTCATCACTTCTAGGATCAAACTTTCCTAGGGAATCTTTAACATTGTTGTGCACAAAGAACTTACAACCAAAAGCCCTGAGGTGGGATATATTAGGCTTTATCCCTTTAAGTATCTCATAGGGAGTCTTCTCTACAAGTGGTCTAGTCATGCACCTGTTTATGATATAGCAAGAAGTATTAATAGCTTCTGCCCAGAAGCTATGAGGTAGTTTACTAGAAAGAATCATAGTTCTAGCCATATATTCAAGAGTCCTATTCTTTCTTTCAACCACTCCATTTTGTTGTGGAGTTCTAGGGGCAGAAAAGTTGTGATCTATCCCATGCTCATCACAAAATTCAGCAAATTTAGCATTTTCAAATTCAATGCCATGATCAGACGTAATTGGTGCAAGTTGACTTCCTAATTATTTTTGAGTTTTTCTAACAAATGATGTAAACATGTCAAATGCCTCATCTTTAGATGTTAGAAACAGTGTACAGGTAAATCTAGAATAATCATCAACAAGCACCATTATATATCTCTTACCACATCTGCTTAAGGTTCTCATAGGACCACAAAGATCCATATGGACCAGTTCCATCGATCTGGTGGTACTTACCAATTTCTTGCTTTTGAAAGAGGATCTTACCTTCTTTCCCCTTGCACAAGCCTCACGGACTTTATCTTCCTTGAACTTAATGTTAGGCAGACTTATCACTAAGTCCTTGCAGACTAGTTTGTTAAGTTGACTCAGACTTGCATGTCCAAGTCTCTTATGCCAAAGGAGGGGATCACTGTCCAGCACACTTAAGCATGTTAATCCATTTTCTGAAAGTGTGGACAGATCTATGATGTATATATTGTTCACTCTTTTTCCCTACAAAACAATCTTGTCAGTGATATGATTTATTACAAAACATTTTGTAGAGGTGAATGCTACCAAGTTACCTCTGTCACAAAGTTGTGACACACTGATTAGGCTATATTTCAAGCCATCTATTAGGTAAACATTCTCAATGGAACGAGTGTCATCCTTACCTACCTTACCAACCCCAATGATTTCACTTTTCTTTCCATTTCCAAAGGAGACATTTCCTCCTCTGAGGTCCTTAAGTGAAAGGAACTGGTCCTTGTTACCAGTCATGTGTTTTAAGCAGCCACTATCCATGTGCCATATTTGGATACTTCCTTTCACTTGAACCTACAAAAGAAAATCAACGATTAGTCTTGGGAACTCAAATTAGTTTGGGTCCCTTCTTATAAGCAAAAGGATGAATTAAATTCTTTTTAGCCCAATTTGGTAACCAATTCTTCCCTCGAACAAAACTTTTATTATTTTGATTGGCCTCCTCTTTTGCATTGCATTCACTTTTGTAGTGACCAGTCTTACCATAGTGGGTACTGATTTTGTTCTCGAGAAAGGTGAGGTACTTGCTTTTAGGATCCCATTTAGGTAGCTGACTTCCAAATCCAAGTCCTCTCCTATTGCTACTATTATGTTCATGTATCCATGTCAAAGCATCGGAGGATCTGTTCCATTTACAAGTTCTGTCTAGTTCATGCTTGACCTTACCAAGTTCCTCCTTCATCACTCTTATCTGTTCATCCTTCATATACATTTTATCTTTTAGTTTTCCTATATTTTATTCTAAGGTGAGTTGAGACTTGTCAGCTATCTTTTTACTGGTTCCTAGTTTCAGTTTTAGATTTTCAGATTTTAACTCTAGGACATTTGTTTCAAGTGGATGAACCTGGTTCTTTAGAGCAGTATTTTCACTCACAGACTCACTTAATCTGAGTTCTAGGTTTTCACACTTTGCTTTTAACATTAAACACTCCTTAGACATCAGTTTATTTTCTTTATTAATTACTTCAGAATCATCAATAAAGTCAAGCAATAATTCATAGAGTTTCTCTTTAGATAGGAACTTAATCTTGTCTTTGAGATGGAATATACTTACCTCAGATTCCTTATCTGATTCACCAATTTCCATGAGTGCTTGTTCATCTCCATCTTCATCATCTGATTCTTCATCTGAACGTTCTCCCCAAGCAGCAACCATAGCCTTTGTTGATATTTTGTTCTTCTTGGGATAAACCTGTTCCTTCTTTCGGTTCCTTCGTTCAGACCTTTCCCTTTTCCATTCAACTTCCCACTGAGGGCAGTTTTTGATGTGATGATCAGTTTTCCCACATTTGTAGCAGCCCTCATTAGTAGATTTTTCTAGTGCCCTTGCTTGTTGTAATTTCCACCTCTTGAGGTGCCTTTTATTCTCATAAGATAATTTTTGAAGTCCTGTGTGATCATAGACATTTCATCTTCCTCCAGTTCTTCTCCCTCAGTGATTCTTAGTGCCAGACTTCTTTCCTTATTGGGAGAATCCATCTTCATTGTTTGCCTTCTAAGTTCATAGGCAGTGAGATTGCTAATTAGCTCATCCAGTTTGAGAGTTGCAATGTTCTTGGATTCCTGAATTGCAGTGATCTTTACTCTCCCAAGAGATTGGCAGAACCCTTGTCAAAATATTCCCAACCTTGTCTTCCTCAAGAAGAGTCCTTCCAAGAGATTTCAGTTCATTAGTCAATGTAGTGAACCTATTGTACATCTCTTGAATGGTTTCTCCTTCATTAATAGAGAAATTCTCATATTGAGAATATATTAGAGTACCTCTATATCTCTTCACTTGAACAGTTCCTTCATGAGCCACTTGCAAGGTGTTCCAAATTTCCCTGGCAGTGGTACAACTTTGAATTCTGCTGTACTCATCTGGATCAATTCCACACACAAGCCACTTTTTGGCCTTGGCATTTTTCTCCCACTTTCTCAAATCGTCAGCAGTGCAGTCAGCTATTGTCTTTGGCACATCTATTCCTTCAGCATTTGTCTTCATGGTGGCCAAAGGACCATCAGTAACAATATCCCATAGTTCGTAGTCTTCTCCAATTATATAGTCTCTCATCATGTTATTCCACCAGGAGTAGTACTGGCTATTGAAGAGTGGAGGCCTAGCAGTTGATTGTCTTTCCCAGTTCCCAGGTGGTGCACTCATTTTGATCTTTTCCTAAGGTGTTAGCCTCTTCAATGATAACCCGCTCTGATACCAACTGATGTTCTAAAATGTCAATACCACACAAGAGGAGGGGTGATTTGTGTGGTGTCCGATTTTTGCATACACTAGTTATAGAAGGACCATGTTCTTTATGTGTTCCAACCTATACTATTTGCGGAATAATAAATATAGAAAATAAAGAACACAAGAATTTTACGTGGAAAACACCTGGCTCAAAAGGTGAAAAAACCACGACCTACTTTCCAGTAGGATTTTCCCAAACTCTCCACTAAAAACACTGAGCCAAAAAAATCATTTACAAAAACTCTTTGTAAACCTAGGATTAACTCTAGTCCCTTTGTGGCAAACTAGCCTCTAGCTATTTGGGACAAACTCCAAGTTAGCTGTAACTTGAACACTCAGTACCTATTACAAATGATTCTAGATAAAGCTAAATGGTAGGAATTGAATTCCCTACTACAAGTAAGCTAGACTAAAAGACAAAAGTTGGAACTGGTTCTTCTAGCTGCTCCAAGTAGCTTCAGAGTCGTACACTTAAATCTCACATGAACTGCTTGCAAAATTGCCATGCTAATTTTGCTCTCAATTCTTGTTTTTCTTCTGCTTTTGTGCGTACCTGTAAAATGAGAACAATCTGCAATATATAGGATTAGTAGACAATAGATGTTCTAGAGTTCTAATGCTACTCTTCCTTGGTGGAAGAGTTCTAGTTAATCTCAACTCCTCGAATCCTTCCTTATCTTTGATTCTGTTCTTACTGAATAAGGAGTCGTTATCCTTATTATTTTGTAATCTTTTCGATAGGAGATATATCTTTAATTCAAATATTTCGGTTATCTCTTGCATGTGCACCTCACGTGCCTTTACCTCTGCATGTGTCTATGTCTCCAGTGATGGACCTGGTTCAACTTTGAGTTCCTTTGTCAATCTTCAAAACCATTCAGTTTCTTGGGCCAAAAATGATCATTGATCACGTACCTATTGTGATTATGCCAAAATATTACAAGCAACGTGATTATTACAGGGCAAAAATAATAGAAGAAATATATCTTGCCTATAATAATTTTGACCATGACCATAATGATATAATAAAGAGATATTCACCATATGGATATTGATTAAAAAAATTAATTGAAAGCTCTAGAAGAGCCAATTATACTACTTTGGAGAAATAAAATTGATTATCAATAAGGTATGGTGCCGTAGTAAGTCTCAAAGAAACTTATTGAGTTTCTAAAGTATTTGTGAAAGCGACTGGTTATACTGAGACTATAAATAAAAGAAAGATTTAATATCTTCTATTACTACAACTTGTAGCAGGGTAATATATATGTGAAAAGCCACCCGCTTTATTCTCCAATTTGTACTACACAAACAAAAGAAAGCCAGAATAAAGTATAAGTTTATTGATATAAAAACCTATATCATAATAAACTTGGAGTTTATTCATAATTGCGCACGTCATGGTGTAACCTTAAGGTTTATCAATATTGATAATTTATCCAGTTGCCATAATTGGTTTAGCCATGTTAATTTAAGTATGATGTGTACAAATAAAAGAGAATTCACATGGGTAAATATTAAAGAACTAGAAAGTTCTGTATATATTCTCTTATGTTGTTTGTTCCCATTAATTAATAGACCAACTAAAATTGGGATTGAATTCCATAAATGCTGAAAAATATCAAAGGTGAATATGGGCCCATTCACCTGTCATGTCTACCACATAAGATGCATCTATGATATGGTTACATGTGCAAATATTATTAACCCACAACCTGGTGTTTGCGAGGTAACTTGCTCAATAATTTAATTTCGAGCATAATTTTCAGATTTTCCATCCAAGACGGTTCAACTTGATAAATTGGTTTACATCTCAATTGGTTTAGCAATATGATTTATTGAGTTCCTCCACTTAATAGCTAAACTATTACTTATGAGAATAAAGTTATTTATATCAGTTTGATATACATTATATACGAAAGTATATTACATTCTCCCCTCACAAGTGGTTCAGGGTCAAGAACCAAATAATTTCATCTTATTATTATTGATGTACGGTGTATATTTTGATTAACACCATAATGCACAAAGATGGGTCCCCAAAATTGAGGAAGAAAGTTAGTTTTTCTAACATGAGGGGGAGACAAAATAAACAGTTGAGAAAAAATTACGTGAAAATAAATTATAATTTGTACCTCTAGATCCTTGAAGATAATATGAAATTGAAGTTCATAAAAAGATAATTCATCTGCAATGCAAAGCATGCCATACGCATTTGCTGACCCAAAGAAAGTAACTGTATTTTCACTGCAAATGCTCTTGTTAGAATAAGTCCTAGAAGGACAAAATCTATGGTATACTTAAAGCATATAGACAAATAGGTTTCAAATAAAATTCGTGATAAAGAAGATGAGCAAACGATCAAAATGATCATAATAAGGAGGCAAGTGATCTAGAAGATCACATGACATAACATTTCATAAAATCCCAGGAGAGGTTCAGGTACCTGAAAATATGAATGAAGAGATCTCTATATTATGTATTTATGAAAAAAAATATTGGAACCAATAAAATTTTCCGTAGACTACATCTATCATAGCGCTAAGTATAAATGAGGACCTCAAGTCTATCGAATACAGACACAAAAATATTGGCCAAATACAAGAGACACAATTCAAATAGAATTTGTTTCATATGAAAGACATGTAGTTTTGGACATGTAGTTCAAACACTTGAAAGTATAAAGTCAATGACGAGAGCAATCACTTTAATCTATCTTATATGTCTAGCATGACATAAAACTGTATATGCATCTAAAGTCTATTTATATGGCTTATATGACTTAACTTATATGACAATCTCTGAAGGATTTAAATTGCTTAAAGCATATATAATTTTTGGTCTTGAAGTACCACATCCTACGTGCAATTTGTGCACATATGTATCTTGCTATAACTATAAGTATGATAATGTGATAGCAAGAGATATTGAAAAGGCTATTTGATATTTTAGACTTCAATACCACACAAGAAGATAGATTACTTTGTGTGGTACCCAATATTTTCGAGTGTTGTCTCGGTAGAAGAACCCGGTTCTTCTTGGTGTTCCAACTACTACTGTTGCGGAACAATAAAAAGCAGTAAAGTAAAAACACAGAGATTTGTACGTGGAAAACACCTAGCTCTAAAAGTGAAAAAACCACGACCTACTCCTCAGTAGGATTTGCTCAAACTCTTCACTAAAACTCTGAGCCAAACGGACTTACAAAATAAACTATTTTGTAATCCTAGGACTAACTCTAATCCCTTTGTAGTAACTAGCCCCTAACTAATTTCTACACACCTCAAGTTGACTCTAACTTGAACAATACGTACCTATTACAATTGCTTCTATGAAAGCTGAAAAGATACAATATTAAAAGCTCCTACTACAATCAACTAGACTTAATAATCAATCAGATGGAACTGGTTCTTCTAGTTGAATTGTAGCCTTTGCATCGCACAATGATTCTGCTAGCAAAATAACTCTGGGAATTTTGCTTTCAGACTTTGATTCACTTCAGCTTTTTTGCGTGTATAATTCCACCAGAAATATATCAAGTATTTATAGAGTCAGCCATTGAGCTTGTCTTCCAATTCTAGTTCAACTCTACCTGGGTGAATAAATTCGAACCAAACTCAACTTCCTTTCTTTTGTTACTTTCCTTGTTGAATTCGACTTCAATTAATCAGATCAGTTTGCAACCTTTTCGCATTAGGATACAATCTCTTGGTTCATTGGTACTTCATATTCACAAATATCGCCTAAGCATATACGGTTTATGTGCCAGTTATTTAGTTCAAGATGTGTGCTCTGATGGACATGGTTCAACTGGTCAGTCGTTTGTCAATCTTCAAAACTATGCAGTGACATGGGTCAACAAATTCCCCCTTTTTGATGATGACAAACTCTGTGCTTAATCCTGTATACACTTCAAACAACTTTGTATGGTTTTAAGCATTAATCACAGAGAATCCAGGTTTATTAGGTTATAAATATCATTTTAAAAAATATTTTGAAAAGTTCAGCAAGTTCAGCACATATCTTTCCCCTTTTGGCATCATCAAAAAGTTTGCAAAATGATATACTTAATAGTTTTATTAATTATTACTCATGGCCATTGAGGCAACTGCAGGTGCAAAACATGATTAATCAACACAAGAAACCAATAAATTTTAGCTAACTAAGAAATTGAGATAAGTCAATAACTAAGAGCAAAATTCATTGATAAGTAACGATAATCAACCACCATACAGAAAAATAAAAACAAACCAACCATGAGCAAAAAAAAAGTAAAAATAACTGAAACTGATAACTGGTCTTAAGATAGGTTATGGAAGCTCTGAGAATCCTAAGGATGGGAAGGTACAGAGGAGGTTGTGGTCTTGGATTGTAGGAGAGACAACATCTGTTGAAGAACACCCTCGTTCTTTTCTTTCTCCTTTGCTAATCCAGCTCTAAGAGCATCCCGCTCTTCTTCAACCTCAATCACACGAGACTTCAAATGAAGAATCTCTATATCCTTAATCTCGTTTTCCTGCACCGGGGTTCTAACTTTTCTGTTGACTGGTTGCTTCCTAGATGAACCAGGTTCATCCACAGGAACATTGACATTGTAGTCACATGTAAGAAAAGTTTCCTTCCCAAGATAATCTTTGGCAGTAGCCATCTCAGCCTTCTTTACTGGAACCCCAAAATGTGCAAGCACTGCTGTCAGAATGAAGCCATAAGGAATTGCGTGTGCTTTGGTTCCGTTCACCACTCTGTCAAAGAGTTGGATGATGAAAGCCGACCAATTAATTTGCTTTCCCCTGTACAAGCATTCCATCAAAGTAAGATCCATATAATTTGCCATGTGCCTTCTTTCTTGTCTAGGCAGTAGGAACTTGATGACGAACTCAAAGAGTAGCTTGTGCTCTGACTTCATCTCACTCTTGTAAACCGTCCTAGGTTCAATCTCCTTCTCACTATCACTAAAGAACCTGGTGATGTTGATTGTTGTGGCCATCCCATCTAGACAAGGCCATTTCTGCCTTGTGTAGTCCTCATAGCCCTCAGTTGGGATGTTAAGAATAACACCCAGTTCTTTAACATCAAAGGAAACTTCAATTCCTTTGACCATAGAAGTAACTCTGCCTTCCTTGACAATAGCATTCCCCATAAACTCTATCAACTCAGCTCTAGCCATCCTGCCTTCCATGCAAAGGACCAGGTCCTTCCATCCTTGTACCTCCAGAGTTTCCATCAGATATTGCATTCCAGGCTCCTCTAAATCCTTCACCATCTTACCCTTCAGTATTGTTCTTTTTCCAAACATGGTAACTTTGTCAGCCACCTCTCCAATTTCCTTCTCCTCTCCACTCCAGTTTGCATCATCATCCTCAACAAATTTCACTTCTTTGGCTTGGCATTGGTCTTCTTAACAGATCTTGTTGGTGTGACAGACATTCTAGCTGACTTCTTTGAAGAAGCCTTAGCCTTTGTGGGTTTTAGTGTCTCAGCCACGCCTGGAGCAGGTTGCTCCTCCTGTTGGACCAGGTCCAACCCAGTTTCTTCAATCTCAATAGCCTCAACAGGCTCTCCAACTTTTGATTTTCCTTTTGCTGCCCTCTTCTTCTTGCTCTCCTTCAGAGCCTTTTCTAATTTCTCTTCTTCTCTCTCACAGTGCTACGAGTAGCTCTTACTTTTGGAGCAGAAACATCAGCAACTTCAGAAATTTTTCTTTTCTTTGAAGGAACTGGGTGAGTTGCCTTCTTGGGTTTCTGACTCCTTATTCTCTTGAGGTTATAAGACTCCCCCAATTTCTTCAACCTTTTAGCCAATGTTTCTTCCCCCGATGAACCAGGTTAATCAATTGTTTTCTTCAGACTTGCAAGACCTGTTGCAGCTTCCTCAACTATGCTTCCCCCTAAATCAGTGACGTTTTCTCCCGTAGTTTCAGGAATGGGACCACAGATAACCAGCGTGGTACCATCCTCCCTAGATCCCCTCACATCTTCTTCTCCATCTCTCTCAAGAATTCTTTCTTTTCTCCCACCCTTATTCCTTCCAGGTATTTCAACATCAATTACAGACCCCACCAACACGAATCTTTTATCAGCAGAAGTAAATTCAGAATTGATTTTAAGATTACCTTTTTCAGAACTGGTTGAACCAGGTGCTTCTTCCTCATTAGCTGATTTAAATGATTCACTGGATGAATCTGACTTAGTAACTTTGTCTGCTTTAATAAGGTCCTCCAAGAATTTTTCCCTAGCCCCAGAAGCAACAGATTTCCGGGCAAGAACTTTAACACGACGATTCTTGGGGGCAGAAGTAGGGTTTGGAGTGGGTTCAAGAATGGGTGTATTTTCACGGGATGATGGAATTTCTGGTGATTCAGAGCTGTAAACGGGTGGAGAATTTGAGACAGATTCAGAATGTCCTCCATTGTAATCACGATTAGGTGAGGAATTAGATGAAGAAGCTGGTGGAGGTGAAACATTTTTATGCTTTGTTAGGAGAAAAGGACGAGTTGCAAGTTTTGGGTTGTGTAGTATGAGTTAAACTTGGTTTGAAGGTAGATTTATGAAGATAGGAGTAATGATTGCCTTTTATAAGATATGGCCATTAATTTTACAACGGATAAAAATTTATTCAAGTGGAAGTCTAATAGTTGTAGGAGTGTCATTGATTTGACGGTTGAGAGTTCCCTATTTCTAGGCTAATTGAGTGTTGATGTGACTCCTCGGAACGGGTTCATTTATGGATTAGTACAAAGACTTAAGAATGAACAAAATATCGATAGAATCCTGCTCATGTGTGACTGTTATTGAATTACTATATAGGGAAGAGTACGTACCTTGTCAGTCAGATGAATCAGCATAGATGAACCAGGTTCATCCTGTTAGAAATATTTAAATTGCCTCAATTTACAAAGATACATAAGCATTATTAGTATCCATGGAATCATATTAATACATGGCACAAGAGTATGCCAATAAAGACATGATCCTGAGCAATTATTAATCTGATTAAGTACCTAATTAAAATTTTCTAGCCAAAAGAAAAAAAATCATTTATATAAATATATTTTTCTCCAATCAGATGATCTTAATCATCCCTAATTCCAGCATGTTTCTCTCAAAATGCTCCCTACTAAGTGCTTTAGTGAATATATCAGCAATTTGATGATATTGTTTTGATTCTTGATGCCAAATCTGTTATGATGTTCTCAAAAGAGTGAGAACTCTGATATCCGTGTGGCTTAAGTACCAGTTGTTCATTCCTAGATGATTCCATGGTGTCTTGTTGCTGTAGAGCAGGATCAGGGCCAAGTTGCATATGTTGAATTCCCCCTGTCATGATGCTTGGGGTAGTTGAACCTGGTCCATCACTTGTTCCACCTTTCATGCTTGCTTCAGTGTGATCACTGCTTCTTACCAGTCCAAGCTCCTCATCTTCAGGTTCCTGTCTCTCAGCAAGAATGTTAGTTTCATTAAAGACAACATGTATACTTTCTTCTACACACATATTCTTTTATTATACACTTTATAAGCTTTACTATGTGATGAATATCCCAAGAATACTCCGTCATCACTTCTGGGGTCAAATTTTCCTAGGGAATCTTTGCCATTATTATGTACAAAACACTTGAATCTAAAAGCCCTAAAGTGGGATATGTTGGGATTTCTCCCTTTAAGTAATTCATAGGGATTTTTCTCTACCAGAGGTCTAGTCATGCATCTATTGATTATGTAACAAGCAGTATTTATTGCTTCAGCCCAGAAGCTGTGAGGTAGTTTGCTAGATAGGAGCATGGTTCTTGCCATGTCTTCAAGAGTTCTGGTTTTCCTTTCAACAACCCCATTTTGCTGTGGGGTTCTAGGAGCAGAAAAGTTATGATTAACACCATGTTCATCACAGAACTCAGCAAACTTAGCATTCTCAAATTCAGTACCATGGTCAGATCTTATTGATGCTAGTTGATGTCCTAATTGATTTTGAGTTTTCTTGACAAATGAGGTGAACATATCAAATGCTTCATCCTTAGATGCCAGGAATAAGGTCCAAGTGAACCTTGAATAATCATCAACTAGCACCATCACATATCTCTTACCACCTCTACTCAGAGTTCTCATAGGACCACATAGATCCATATGAACCAGTTCCAACGTCCTGGTGGTACTGACTATTTTCTTACTTTTGAAAGAGGACCTTACCTGCTTCCCCCTGGCACATGCCTCACAAACTTTGTCCTCCTTGAACTTAATGTTAGGAAGTCCTACCACTAAGTCCTTAGAGACTAGTTTGTTAAGCTGAGTTAGACTCGCATGACCAAGTCGTTTGTGCCACAGGAGGGGATCACTGTCCAACACACTTAGGCAAGTGAGTTCATTTTCAGACAGTGTGGACAAGTCTATGACATAGATGTTATTCATTCTTTTTCCCTGCAAAACAATCTTGTCAGTAAGCAGGTTAATCACAAAACATTTTGTGGAAGTAAAAGCAACCAGGTTACCTCTGTCACACAGTTGTGATACACTGATCAGGCTATATTTCAAGCCATCTATTAGATACACATGTTCAATGGATCGTGTGTCATCCTTACCTACCTTACCAACCCCAATAATTTCACCTTTCTTTCCGTTTCCAAAGGAGACATTTCCTCCTTTGAGACTTTCAAGTGAAAGGAACTGTTCCATGTTCCCAGTCATATGCTTTGAGCAGCCACTATCCAAATACCAAATCTGGATGTCTCCTCTCACTTGAACCTACAAAAGGAATCAAAAGTTAGTCTTAAGAACCCAAACTAGTTTGGGTCCTTTTCTATGAGAAAATGGATGAACCAAATTTTTCCTGGCCCAATTTGGTAGCCAGTTTTTCCTTATTAAAAACCTCTAATTTTTTTGACTGGCCCGCTCTTTTGCAGTACACTCATATTTGTAGTGCCCAGTCTTACCACAATGGGTGCAGATTTTATTCTCAGGAAGAGTGAGATACTTGTTCTTGGGATCCCACTTGGGCAATTGACTTCCAAAGCCGATCCCTCTCCTATTGCTACTATGATTTTCTTGAAGCTATATCAGGGCATCAGAGGATTTATTCCATTTACAAGTTCGATCTAATTCATGTTTGACTTTGCCAAGTTCTTCATCAAGAGTTTTTGTTTGTTCGTCCTTGGCATACATCTTATCCTTTAATTTTCCCATGTTTTCTTCTAACATGATATGAGAATGATCAACAACCTTTTTACTTGATCCTAGCTTTAGCTTTAAGTTTTCA
>MDKJ01271481.1:0-14462 GCA_005239525.1 Nicotiana knightiana | reverse complement strand
TGTTTGAAATCCCTCTTATGTGAGCCTTGCTTGTTATTTTCTCATTGTCTGAATTCACGAAACTATTTGGCCGGGACCCACAGTTGTGGATCCTGCGGGGTTCCTAATACATTCCCCTTGGGATAACCTCAAGCCCTTACCCAATCTCTGGCAATGCAAACTAGCTCATGAGTTAACTACTCAAGGTTCCCTAACGCACCATAAAAATCGTTAGGTGGCGACTCTTCCTTTAACTTCTTCTTCCCAAAGGAGTTTGTCCAAAATGTCAAGAACCCGATCTCCGCACCTAAGCCCTTCTTTTTTTTTTGGGGGGGAGGGGGAGGGGAGAAAGGGGGCGCGACAGCATGGCGACTCTGCTGGGGATTATAAGCTTTCACCGTTTCAAATTGTTTCGTGAATTTATGCCTTTATTTTAAATACTTGCACCCTTTCCTATTTTCTTTGTATGCAATTAATTGTTTACTTCAAGTATTTATTTTTTTTCAAAACGTAACTGACATGTCTCTTTGTTACCTTTTTGTAACTGCTTTAAATCATTATTATTGTTTTTACCGCTTTCTTTAACGTGCAAATACGTGACAACTTGTCTTAAATACTTATTGCATAAATCATACTCAACATTCATACTCCACTCGTGCCAAACAAAATACTATAGCAACGCTTGCTGAGTGGTTGCTCCCTTCGTATATTATCACCCACTAAATTCGGTAATGCTTATTAGCGGTAAAACCAGTCGATCAACGGTGCAGTCGACGATACCGTGCCTTTCCCCTTTGAGTTGTCCGCTCAAAGATACCAGTCTAAAACCCCATAGAAACCTTACTTTGTCGAATTGTTGCATGCATCATGGTTAAACCTAGTCAAAGCTAAAGTGTTTTCCGCATTATAGCTTTTAAGATAGCCTTGTCCAAAATTCCACCGGGTTTCCCTGAACCCAAACGGACGCCCTCACGTTCTATGCATTTATTTGGAGAACTAAATTCTTCTTAGTTATTATTGACGTTAAATAGTGGAGTCCGGTGGGGGTAATGGCCAAACCAATTTGTTTTGCAGAAAAATAAATGAGGCACGAAGTCCCCAGATTCGGCATGGTCTCCAACATCCACCCAAAATTGCTGAGTTGGTGGGAGGATTTACACTCTAGCGACAAAGCTATCGTTAGGAAACATTAGGGTAATCTACCATCACTTCTGGAAATCCACCCTAACAAAATGACAGTAGAGGCTGCTACCCTATTCTGGGATCACGAAAGGTCTGTGTTCCACTTTGGGAGCATCGAAATGGAACCATTGATATAAGAGATAGGAGGGTTGGCTAACCTAGTATGGGAAACACCGGGGTTGCTGATGCCTGAGAACCGCACAGGCAGAAGTTTCCTCAAAATGATGGGTCTGAAAAAGGACGCGGAGTTGGTATGTCTGGAGGATTCGTACATTCCTTTTGATTACCTGTACGAACGGCATGGCTACACCAAATTATACCGTACCTACCATGACGAGTTTGCTATCATCTCTCTGGGACACGTCCATCGCCGAGTGTTCGTCTTTATGGTCTGCTTTTTGGGATTGATCGTGTTCCCGATGAAGAAAGAATCCGCATGAAGCTGTTCGGGAGGAGTTTGAAGGGAGATGCACTATATTGATACATCAGCCAAGACCCCAAGAAATGGTCAAACTGGGTAGACATGGCGTCTGATTTCATGGATAGGTTTAGATTTAACACAGAGAACGCACCAGATGTGTTCTACATTCAGAATTGAAGAAGAAGCCTATAGAAACCTTTTGCAAGTATGCTACTCGTTGGAGGTCCGAAGCCGCTAAAGTCAGACCTGCTCTAGAAGAAGAAAATATGAACAAGTTGTTTGTCCGAGCTCAGGACCCACAGTATTATGAACGGTTAATGATGGTTGAGGGCCGAAAGTTTTCTGACATCATCAAATTGGGTGAGCGGATTAAAGAAGGTATTAAACGGGGTATAGTTACAAATTTCGAAGCTTTGCAAGCCACTAACTAGGCTCTACAATCCGGTGGTGTGTCTAAGAAGAGATATGTGGGAGCTGTAATGGTTGAACAAAGAACCAAGTCCCCACTCAAGTACCAAACCTATCCGACACCTCCACTCACATATCATCCCTCACAAAATTACCAAGCATCATTACCAAATTACCAAGCTCCATCGCAAAATTACCAAACTCCACCACCTTTATACCAAACTCTACCACCCACATATCAACCTGCTTCACCCAAATATCCATAACCTACTCCTGTCTACCACACTTATAGTTCCCAGCCATCTCATTACAAATCCCCTCCTGCACGCCAAAATTTCCCTAGACCTCGTCCCAATTTTGATCGTCGTCCTGCAAAGAAATATACCTCCATAGCCGAGCCCATTGACCAGCTATATGAAAAACTCAAAGACGCTGGTTATGTTACACCTATCCCTGCTGCCACCCCTAAGAATCCCTCTTAATGGGTTAACCCAAACAAATCATGTGCATACCATTCTGACATGAAAGGGCAAACCATCGAGCAATGCCGCTCTCTAAAGGACAAAATACAGGCTCTCATTGACGACAAGATTATTGTGGGAAAAGACCCCACTCCAAACATTCGTGACAATCCTCTGCCAGACCATAAGGGTAGAGGTATCCATATGATTGAAATAGAAGATGATTGGGACCCCTAGGGGTCAATCGGGTTGATCGCAGAAGGCGATGACCCAAAGAAATCAGCAGTCACTCTCAAACCGATCATAGTCCAGATTCAGCCATTTGAGGCCTCTGAGGTGAATATGTCTATGCCATTCGAGTTTGAACCAGCGCCACCGGCAAAGTAACCAGTGCCAATTAAAGTTGAGTTTGTATCTCTAGCAAATACACCATCTTCGTTCGAGGTCGCAAACTTGCCACCCCGAACACGCATTCCGTTTGAAATAAAGATGGTTGCACCAGTTCCGGTGGCGATGTAAACTATGCCACCCTTCAATTCAAACGCTATTCCTTGGGACTACGAGCTGAGGCAACAAGGAAAAACAAGGTCAGGTCTGAGGAAGTTGTCGCAGCACAGGGTATGACAAGAACTGGTAGGGTGTACACCCCTGAGCATCTGGCCGAGTCGAGCAAGCAGGCCGCCAACCGACCTCCCCTTATTGAAAAAGGACATGAAGACCTTTGGAGAAAGATACAGGCGAAGGAGTATTCAGTCATCGACCAGCTGAATAAGACACTGGCACAAATATCCATCCTCTCTCTACTGCAGAATTCCGTAACACATAGGAATGCTTTATTGAAAGTGTTGAGTGAAGCATATGTGCCAAACAATATCACTTGTGGGGAAATGGCCAATATGGTAGGCCAGGTACTGGAGAGTCATAAAATCACTTTTCATGAGGATTAACAACCACCTGAAGGATTGAGGCACAACAAAGTGCTGCATATAACCTTGCAGTGCGAGGATCATTTCATCATAAGAATCTTGATCGATGGAGGTTCCAGTCTTAGCATCTGTCCGCTGATAACACTCAAGAAATTGGGTAGAGGGCTACATGAGATAAAGGATGGGGCGAACAATGTGAAGGCTTTTGACGGTTCTCAGAGGTCCACCATGGGGGGGATCAGTCTATGTCTACAGATGGGGCCAACTTGGTTCAAAGTGGATTTCCAGGTAATGGATGTTCCGGCATCCTACAACCTGTTGTTGGGACGACCCTGGATTCATGTTGTTGGGGCCGTAGCATCAACACTACATCAAGCGTTAAAATTCTAATGGAACCACGAAGAGGTGATTATTCATGATGATGGTAGCAACCCTATTTATAACTGTCAAACTATTTTGATGATTGACGGGAAAAAGAAAGATACGTGAAGGAACTTACCACCATATTGAACTGGTCAATGCCATCAACAAGGACAAATGATGGGATAACAAGATCGAGAGCATCTTGAACTGAGAAGGATATGAGCCAGGCAAAGGGAGCAGTAAAAACCTCCAAGAGATCATGAAGCCTATAAAGCTCAAGGAGCATGGTACCACTTTCGGTCTGGGGTATGACTACACCTGGCAGGAATTCCAAGACTGGTCGCCACCTTGGCGCAGTCCCTATTACCCTTTGGAACAGTCGATACCTCATCTTGAGCAGACTTTCAAGCAAGCTGACACTATCTACGATTCAGATGAAGAAGAAGAACTTGCGGCAATGAGGAGCTTCTTTCTACGGAATGATGATATGGATTGATTTGCTATCCTCGAGGGGGAGGGGGAGGAAGGCCCTTCCATACAGACTGTGATCAAGGGAGCGTATCTCAAGAACTGGTCTATTAAGACAACCAAAGCCCGACGAGCCTCGGGGTAGCAAGGATAAAACAAGCATTATTTAATGTTTTATTTACTAAATGATTTCCTGCATTTGTTTTTAATTTCTGCAATAAAGATCGTCAATGTGCAAAACAGTTATTCAATCTATCAAAGAATCTTCTAAATTTCTCTTACGAAATCCGATATTTATTGCTATTTTTTTCCCTCATTACTTTATTTATACAACATTACTATTACTTGTCTTGATGAACCAATGACTGTGACATGCAGTGAGACAACGCAGCAAACAGACATCGATTCAGATGAAGACGATATACCTGACGAGATTGTCAAGGAAGTTTAGAACTTTAAGAACAGACCTAAGTCCAACCTGGATGAGACCGAAGTTATCAACCTGGGAGATTCAGAAAACGTCAAGGAAACTCGTATCAGCACTTATTTGTCACCATCAGAGAAGAAAGAATACACAAAGTTTCTAAGAGAGTATGAGGAGGTATTTGTATGGTCGTATGATGACATGACTGGTCTAAGTACGTCTATTGTGGCTCACAAACTTCCAACCAATCCAACATGTTTGCCAATGAAACAAAAGCTCAGAAAGTTCAAACCCGACATGAGTTTGAAAATCAAAGAAGAGGTTACCAAGCAGATCAACGCCAAAGTTCTCCGGGTAGTGGAGTATCTGACATGGTTAGCTAACATTGTACCTGTGATGAAGAAGGACGAGAAGGTCAGAGTCTGTGTCGAATACCGGGATCTCAACCGGGCTAGTCCAAAAGATGACTTCCCCTTGCCAAACATACACATTCTGATTGACAACTGCGCCAAGCATGAATTACAGTCCTTTGTGGATTGCTTCGCTGGTTATCACCAGATTTGGATGGATTAGGAATATGTGAGAAGACGACATTCATTACGCCGTGGTGAGTGTACTATTACAAGATGATGCTATTCCGTCTAAAGAATGCATGGGCCACTTACATGAGGGTCATGACCACCATATTCCATGACATGATTCACAAAGAGATCGAGGTGTACGTAGATGACGTCATTATCAAATCAAAGAAAGCTGCCGATCACATGGAGAATCTGGGGAAATTCTTCAATCCTATGCAAAAATAAAATCTGAAACTGAACAGTGCGAAGTGTGCATTTGGGGTTCCTGCTAGGATTTATTTTAATCCGCCGGGGAATGGAGTTGGATCCGTCCAAGGTCAAAGCCATTCAAGAGTTACCACCACCAAGGAACAAGAAAGATGTTATGAGCTTCTTAGGGAGGCTTAATTACATCAGCCAGTTTATAGCACAGTCTACAGTCATCTGTGAGCCGATCTTTAAGATACTGAAGAAGGACACTACGACCAAATGGACCGATGATTGTCAAAGGGCTTTCAACAAAATCAAGGAGTACCTCTCAACACCGCCGGTTCTGGTACCACCTGAGCCAGGTAGACCTCTGTTACTCTACCTTGCAGTGGTGGATGGAGCTTTCAGTTGCGTTTTTGGGAAACATGAAGGAAAGTACAAGCTATTTATTACCTCAGCAAGAACTTCACTCCGTATGAGGCCCGGTATTCTTCATTGGAACGCACTTGTTGTGATTTGACCTGGGTCGCACAGAAGCTGAGGTACTACTTCTGTGCCTACATAACATATCTAATATCAAAGATGGATCCATTGAAGTATATCTTTCAGAAGTCCATGCCCAATGACAAGCTAGCCAAGTGGCAGATCCTGTTGAGTGAATTCGACATTGTTTATATGACTCAAAAGGCAGTTAAAGGACAAGCTCTGGCAGGCCATCTTGCTGAGAATTCCATAGATGGAGAATACGAACCCCTGAAAACATATTTTCCTGATGAAGAGGTATCATTCATAGGAGAAGACATTGCAGAATTCTACGACGGTTGGAGGACGTTCTTTGATGGAGCAACAAACTTCAAAGGAGTCGGTATTGGAGCAGTACTAGTATCAAAGACCGGTCAGCATTATCTAGTATCTGCTAAACTCAGGTTCCCTTGCACCAACAATATGGCCGAATACAAAGCCTGCATCTTGGGACTCAACATGGCCATTGGCATGAACGTCCAGGAGCTGTTAGTGATTGGAGATTCAGAATTATTGGTACATCAGGTACATGGAGAATGGGCAACCAAGAATTCCAAGATATTACCCTATTTGCATCATGTTCAGGAGTTGAGAAAAAGGTTCACAAAGATAGAGTTCTGGCATGTCCCAAGAATCCAGAACGAGTTCGCCGATGCTTTGGCTACTGTGTCATCTATGATTCAGCATCCAGACAGGAACTTCATTAATCATATTCTAGTGAAAATCCAAAATCAGCCAGCTTACTGTGCCCATGTCGAAGAAGAAGCAAACGAAAATCCTTGGTTCCATGATATCAAGGAATACTTGGCAAAAAGAGAATACCCGGAGCTTGCAAATGCCACTCAGAAACGCACGCTTCGAAGGTTGTCTAATAATTTCTTTCACACCGGAGGAATCCTGTATAGGAGGACTCCCGATTTGGGTTTGCTAAGGTGCATCGACGCAAAAGAGGCGTCGAGATTATTGAAGGAAGTTCATGCCGGAACCTGCGGTCCACATATGAACGGTTTGGTTTTGGCAAAGAAGATACTCCGAGCTGGTTACTTTTGGATGACTATGCAAACAGACTGCACCCAGTATGTCCGATAATACCACCGTTCTCAGATACATGGAGATATGATAAAGGTACCTCACATTGATCTTAATGCAACAATTTCACCCTGGATGTTCGCCGCCTGGGGCATGGACATCCTTGGACCAATCGAGCATGCCGCCTCCAATGGACACGAGTTTATTCTAGTCGCCATTGATTACTTTACTAAATGGGTCGAAGCAGCCTCCTACAAAGCAGTTACCAAGAAAGTTGTGGCCGATTTAGTCCGTGACCACTTTATTTGTCGATTCGGAGTTCCAGAGTCAGTCATCACCGATAATGGTTCTAATCTCAACAGTGATTTGATGAAAACCATGTGTGAAACCTTCAAGATCAAACACAAGAATTCCACAGCTTACAGACCTCAGATGAATGGAGCCGTTGAGGCCGCTAACAAAAACATCAAGAAGATACTACGAAAGATGATAGAAAGGCACAAACACTGGCACAACAAGTTATCATTTGGCTTATTGCGATGTCGCACCACAGCTCACACCTCAACATGGGCAACTCCCTATATGCTAGTTTATGCTACAGAAGCTGTAATTCCAGCTGAAGTCGAAATTCCATCACTGAGAATTATACAAGAAGCTGAGCTCAGCAACGCAGAGTGGGGTTACGAGAAGCTAGCCCTCATAGATGGAAAAAGAATGAATGCAGTTTGTCATGGTCAGCTATATCAAATCAAAATAACCAAAGCCTTCAACAAGAATGTCAAGCCGAGACGATTCACACCAGGGAAACTGGTGTTAAAGAAAATCTTTCCACATCAAGATGAAGTCAATGGGAAGGTCTCTCCCAACTAGCAAGGCCGGTACATGGTTCATAAAGTGCTGACAGGAGCAGCGCTCATACTTGCAGAAATGGACGGAGTAGTCTAGCCTAAGCCAATCAATTCAGATGCAGTTAAACACTATTATTTGTAATCTTCATGTTTTCTCAATGATGTAAATTGAACTACGCCTGACCTGATTCCCATTGAAGAGGGTATACGTAGGCAGCCCTTTGGGTTCGGTCACAATTCAATAAATTTATTCATCTTCCCCCATAATCGAAAATCAGGGTAGAATTTTGAGGGCTTCCTCAAAATTTCAAAGCAAGTTCAGCCATCCACCGCACGAGCAGCAGTCAGAGGCGTCCACCCAGCAAACTAGGGCAGAATTTTGAGGGAGACCCTCAAAATTCCACAGCAGGAGAGGTTGCAATTTTTCGAACCGTGTCATGTCCTCAGTTCATCTAAAACTATTTTAGATTATATATTATACTTTTACAAAATCATGCACGAGCGCTACCCCAATTATGCGAACAATATCATCAGATTAAAGCAACGAGCCAAGCAGAGACAGCGGGAATGCGAACTAACCTTTCCCTTTACAAAACTCACTATCTTTCTTTGGATGCAGGCACAAATTGCAGAAGCCCCAAAACATACTATACGCTCAAAGGACAGACATCGTTCCTAAAATTCATCGTACACGCCAACATTTATTATCAGCACAAACGATGCTTCATTACCACAATGCTCTTCTAACACTAGCTAAAAATTTATGTTGTCCTTTAATCTCGCATAAGGCTACTATTTTGCCTTCCGAGGTTAAGCTCTACCTCCATCTGCATTTTATTTCTTGCATAAGGATACTATTCTGCCTTCCAAGACTAAACATTGTCTCCATTTGCATTTTATTTCCCGCATTACATAAGGCTACTATTCTACCTTCCGAGATCAAGCTCTAACTCCATTTGCATTTCGCATCTTGCATAAGGCTACTATTCTTCCTTCTGAGACTAAACGCTGTCTCCATTTGCACTTTATTTCCCGTATTGCATAAGGCTACTATTCTGCTATCCGAGACTAAACGTTGTCTCCATCTGCATTTTTATTTCCTGCATAAGGCTACTATTCTGCCTTCCGAGGTTAAGCTCTACCTCCATCTGCATTTTATTTCCTGCATAAGGCTACTATTCTGCCTTCTGAGACTAAACGCTGTCTCCATTTGTACATTATTTCCCGCATTGCATAAGGCCACTATTCTGCCTTCCGAGGTTAAGCTCTACCTCTATTTGCATTTCACATCTTGCATAAGGCTACTATTCTACCTTCCGGGGGCTAAAAGCTGCCTCTCCTTTACCTTTTAAAGAAACCATACTATTGTACTATTGCACAATAGTATGGTGCAAGACTAAGCTCTATCTTGTCAGCATCATACTATTGCACTTCTCATGTGCTGAAATATCGCCAACCTATCCAAATGCGTCATCGTTCAGAGGCACTATCTTCATGGCCCGAGAACATCATTTCATGGCCCGTAGATCCCTTTTTATCACTCTGCATATCATTATTGAAAGGCATCATGGTTCGGAGGCACCATCCTCATGGCCTAAGAACGTCATTTCATAGCCTGTGAATCCCGCATCAAGCGATTCATGGCCCAGGACATCATGGTCTAAGGACGTCATCCGCAACCGTCCAAAAATAACATTCATAGTCCAATGGGAATCTCCATCATGTTTAAATTACGCACACTCTATGCTTGTTATTCGTTTGCAGGAAATTCGGCTATGAACAGCCAGCCAGGAAGGAGCGGACCGCTCCAGTTCTCCTAACCACTCCCGTAAGACATTTTGTTCACCTTACCTTGCCCCTTGCGTCCGTCCTTGCGAGACTTCACCGTTATACTTCGTCACTGACTCATGAACTACATACGACCTGATTCCTATACAACTAGGGATATATAGGCAGCTCAGAAGCCAGGGTGCGGCCTAAATCTTTCATACTATTTCCCTCCGGTCAAAATTGGCCATCATATCTTTACCTGACAACTCTTTCATCCTTTCCGGGTAAAGAGGGGCAGCTGTTGGTACCTAATTTTTCCTTAAATTATTTTCAAACTTGTACATATACTTTCAAAATCACTCCTTGCAATAACTGGTATTTTCTCACAGTTTTTCGTATTTTTATCAAATTATTTTACTGTTATTTAACACTTTATATTCCATAATTATTCATAAATGATATAATTTCAAATCATTTTTCTTACTCAACATGTTATTTATATCCTATTTAATTCCCTTAGGATTTTATTATTTCACAAATAAGCCAATATTGGCATTATTTAGTTAATTTCAGCAGTTTTTGCGATTATAGCACAAATGTGCATTTATACAATTTTAAAATCAATGAATGATAATTTATAATTTTTATATCTTAGTCAATCGCCTTAATTTCATTTATTTGGTCTCAATTTGTTTTTACACAATTATTAGCTATTTTATTAATTAATTATCTTATTTAATTAGGTATTTAATGTTTAGCCCATTTCAATTTAAATTATACCCAGTTTTAAACCCAACCCACCTGAACCTTTAATACCTAAGTAGCCCATCCCAAAACTCGTTCATACCCGACCCAACCCCAAACATGATCTGAACTGTTGATCATATGAGATCAACTGTCCAGATCAATGTTACCATAATTAAACCTAATCACTACTCCCCCAACCCCTCATTCTCTCAACACTCATTCTCTCTCTATCTCTCTCTATTACTCTCTAGTTCTCTCTAGAAGAGTCCTTTGGCTTATCTTCTCCGATGGAGTCCAGTTATCTTCTCCGGCTAGTTCTCTCACCAGAAAGCATGGCTCCTCATCGCCTCTTGGTTACCCACCCACTTTGCACCAGTCCAGTGATACTCTGGGGCTCTCAGGAAAACCTAGAGCGGTCCAACTCATCTTCCATGGTCCCATGCCATTTTCCGACATCCCCGACCGTTTGAGTAAGGATTACGACGTGTTCCGACTTAGGTCGATGCCGTCTTTGAGGTTCATCCTACTTCTACGGGTTCCAGAAAACCCTAACCCTATGTCTTTCCATTTATTCTAGATCTACTTTAGATCTATAGTATTACAAATCTTTTCTACGTTTTTTTTTCTCTGAAAACTTTCATCTTTAAACAATCTGTCAATTTTTAAAACTAGGGTTTAACAAACCGCTTTCAAAAATTGATTTCTTTTTACTTCTGCTTTAATGTTATTCTATGCTTTTCTCTGTTAATATGTTTTGATTCAAAGCTTCTTACTGAAAATCCCAATTTTTAGGGTTTCAATCCGTCTTGTTTGCTATGTCTAGACAATCTGTATACTTCTCCTAGACTCTCTATGTGCTCTATGTTTCTTACTCTAATTCATGGTTAGGTTTCCTGAATCTCTACTATCCCTCTCGCTTAGGTTTTTTCTGAACTCTGGTGCTGATTATTGTTCAATAGGTCTGATTGTTGATCTAATGGTTGTTTATCTGATACCCTCTACTGACTCTGTGTATCTTTTTGCATAGTTGTGATATTTTCCTCGAACCTATGATTTTGTATGTTTTGTAGTGATTTTTTGAACTGTTTCCCTTGATTGTGTGATACTTTCCTTGATTATGCCTGAGTTCCTGTGATTTCAATTACAGTCGAGATTCCCTCGACTAATTTTCAGAACCCGTACTTTGCTTTGTGAATATGTTATCAGTTTTACTTTCCTTAATTATGTGTTATGAACCTGGTCTTTATTACATACTCCATGCTTTTACTACCCCCGTTATGGTAAGATCACTCTAGCTGATTCCTTTCCCTGATTTAACTCTGATTGACCCATTTGAACTTGACTCCCAAATTAAAGGGAGTCCAGGCCTTTAATTGATACTGATTGGTTATTATTTCCATAATTATGTTAGACTAATTACTCCTTACCTTATTTTCTTTACTCATTTTCAGATTTATAAACACCCTACTCCTTTTAGCATAATACAACCAATAGATACACGAACACACACACAAAACAAGACTCATATTACTCTGAACTCTCACTTGCTTTGCTGCATATTCTCTCTTGTTCTTCTGGATGCTCAGTCGACTGAAAGCCAAGACTGAGCAACTTATTGCTGCTCTATTGCTCTGCATACCACTGTCATGTTACTCTACTTCTCTGCACCTTGTTGTTCTATTCTTACTCCTCACTGGTATGTTTCTAGTTTAAGTTTATAGCATTCAACTCAACATGTTTGTCACGTCTACCTGTCTATGTGATTCCCCTTTCCCTTTAATATAATATGTCTATTGCTTTCCCTTATATGTTTCCATCATTGAATCTGCCTGACTCCCAACACTATGAGCATGTACCCCTTAATACTTAGTTATTATGTAAATCCTAATCCTGTACCTAATATGTGACTCTGTTTGACACCCCTAAAATTTAATGTTGTTAGATTCCTGGCATGAACATTCTGTGATAACTAGGCAGTGATTGTTTAAACCATATAGCTCTAGCCTAAGGACTATTTGTGTGCAAGTCTGCTTCTACTATGTGACTTATTTGTCCCCCATTCCCCTTATCCCTATTTGTGTTTGCTTCCTAAACCATGTATCTTCTTAGTGGCTGATGGTCCTGTTTCTTTCTTCTTAAAGCCAGTTTTTCATAAAACAAATTCTCATGTTGTTCTCCGAAGCTATTTTCAAAACAATTATTTCAAAATCTACTTTTCAAACTCAACCCGCTTTTAAACTATAGGCATATTTCACTACTCTTAGTTCTAAGTTAATCCCCCTTCGTGTGAGCACTGCCTTAGGGACCATTTGAGTACCCATTGAACTCTGACGCACAAGGCTGGCATTCCACACTGCACTTACTCATTCTTGGCTAGGGTAATTGGGTGTGATCACTGCCTGGGGTCCTCCGAGATCCTTAGGAACGATGACACATCTGGGTTACAAAGGATCATAGCATATGGCATGTTTGGATCTGGATACTTGTGCCTATTGTTAAGCTCCCTATAGTAACTTCTTAATTTTAATTTTGGGTAATTTATGCAACGCTGGTCTGTAATAATTAGTTATAAAAATGAATCTGGAGCTAGATAGTGAAACGGGTGGGGTTATGCATGCTTAGTATAATTACGGGTAGAAACCATGCTTATAGGATTTATTTTGTATATGTGTGCAATAGTCACCATGCTTAAGAATACCTGTCATGCATGCATTAGAGAACATGTTTTAGGCACGTTTATCTCAGCATCTTTGCCATACTCATGCCTCACTTAGAAATCCTGTTCTTAGTTAAATAACTAAAAAAATATTTGTTATGTTACTGTCTCTGCATCTTCATGATCACCATGTCTAGAATCTTGTTTTAGGTTAAAAAACTTAATCATCAATATTTGCATTAGAGACTATGTTACCTTAGGAATTCATTCTCAGCATGCTCATATTACCTATGCCAAACTCATGTGTTAAGGACATACTGCTATTTGCATTAGAAATCATGTGCCAGGTTCAGCAACTTAACTACGCTTCTGTATTTCCTGTTTCGAGTCAAAATATGGGTTAATAAGTAAATCCGCTCAAAAATAATAATAGATTCTGATTTCTGAAAACATTTGTGCATTTAGAAAAGCATGCGTAGGTTTGCATGATTCTACACCCTGTATGCATTTAGATATCCTGTTTTGTAGGACACTGCATTCACATTAGTTTAAATACTCACTCATTTACCACGATTAAGTCTAAACAGGATAATTTGAGTTTGTTAAACTTGCCTAGGAAAGCCTTAGGCATTTAGTTTATTAAAACTGGGAAAATTGTCTCTTTGTACTGTATGGCTAATTACATATCAGAATCATAGTCTAGAACTGGTAAAAATATCTCTTCTAAAACTCAGTAATGAGACTGCCCCATTACTGTATTCTCACTTAGACATCCTGCCTTAGGTTATGAAATTTAAAGACCTCTTTGTTTGAGTCGTGCTAATTACGTGTATTAATTTGTGGAGGAAGTCATGAGCCTCATATCTGCTCCTATGTGTCCCCTATACTTGCAGTCCTAAATGTTTTATTTGTCGCTTAGAATTTGTCCTTTAAACCTAGGGGTTCTTCCTAGTACATACCCTTTAGGATAGCAGTCCTAATCTCCTCCAGGATCGATAAGATGGGACGGGTAATAGCACGCAATAGAATCCGTGACCAACATACGTTCTAATTACCTCCACGGGTGGGAAAGGTAGAATATAGATATGATGACCGGTGCGCTAAAACCACGTGTTGCCCCTCTTCGAAGAGTGATTACCGGGTATTGCATTGGTGTGATACTTTAAACCTAGAAAATTTTTTCTCAAATGTTTACTATTAATTTGTTTTTTCAAAACTCCAATACTTGTTTGAAATCCCTCTTATGTGAGCCTTGGTTTTTATTTACTCATTGTCTGAATTCACGAAACCATTTGGCCAGGACCCACAGTTGTTGATCCTGAGGGGTGCCTAACACCTTCCCCTTGGGATAACTTCATGCCCTTACCCAATATCTGGTAATGCAAACTAGTTCATCAGTTAACTATTCAAGGTTCCCTAACGCAGCATAAAAATCGTTAGGTGGCGACTCTTCCTTTAACTTCTTCCTTCCAAAGGAGTTTGTCCAAA
>ML397439.1:21803-54025 GCA_005239525.1 Nicotiana knightiana | reverse complement strand
TTCTCCTGTTTGCTCGTTTCCAATTTGATCATTGTTGTGAGTTGTAGATCTTTCTGGGGAGTTATCCCTTGAACCTCGTGGGGATCCCTGGGGTAATGGAAGTGGGGTTCCAGTTGTTTGTTGGTTTTTTTCGTTGGTATTCGACATGATTCGATAAAGGTTATACGAGAAAAACCAAAGATTATCAGATTCCCGGTAACGGAACCAATCTGTTTAACCAAAGAATTGGATTCTTAGTCAAACCTATTTTAAGAAGTACTCGGGCTTCTGATAACCAAAGAGATTATCTAATAATAGGATTTAGACTTGTAAATAAGAAAGCAATAAGATATCATAAAAGTAAGTATATTTCGGTAGTGGTTCGAACGTGCCCATACAAGTGAGGTTTTACTCCCTTTTATAGGGAATTTCTTAATATAACGTCTACTCTTCTTAATGATTGAGCATTAATGACTAATAATATCATTAACGTAACGTTACAATTGGTAATCGTAACTGTTGCGTGAAGATTATGTAACGTTTAGCTCATTGATTGAAGATCTTTGAATCTACCTTTTATTCTGCCTTGGTTCATTCTGAATGTGCCTCTTCAACTCCTCAATTAGAGTGGAACTCCTGCATATAATTGTCTTGTGTGTATGTTATTTCGTTCTTCTTTACCCCGTACGTCTTTCTAAAGTTCTGACCAGCTGTCATGTTTCCATTGATCCACGTAGATTGCCTTGTCATCAGAATTATTACACGTGTGAATTTTATTTCTTATCAATACATTTGCCATTACAGCAAAGGCAAGTTTGGACTGTGTGAATTTTATTTTTTACCAATACATTTTCCATTACAGCAAAGGCAAGTTTGGATTGTTGAAAACAGGAGCCGTACAGGTGAAATCCTTCCATATCAATAAAAAACAAAAACAACTACCACAAGTCATCAAAGCAAAAAGATAGAAACTTGACACTGGTCACTGGAAGATTTGTTTAGGGTGAACTGGAGGAGGAAGGCTTTCTGCACTTGCGCCTAAAATTTGATCCACAAGTACCTCTCACATATGACAACCCTTTAGATGGGACCTTGAGAATATCTCCCAACACAGTAGCATCGAATACCATATCCACTCCATTGACTAACATACAGATGTGGTCATCTTCAACAGTGAAGAGGTCGGCATAGAAGCTTTGGACCTTATCCGCATATACTTTGGGCACATCCACTCTGAACAGATGGCCCCACTGTTGAAATTCCACCATCTCATCTCTTGTCCTAGACCACTTACACTTTTCACCTTCTTTGCAGAACTGGGTTCCTCAACAATTTCCAACTTTCTTTTCCCAAACCTTCTAATGGACTTCCCTTTACCACTTGATTCTACCAGAATGTCATCATCAGACACATATTTCTCCTCCACAACGTGCCTAGACTTGACACCACCTTTGATAGATTTTTACTTGATTTTTCAACAACTTCTTTTGAAGCACTTTCAACAGATTATGTCTTTTTCTTGGATCACTTGATTAAGGAACTTGGTTCCTCCTGAGCATCCTCATCTACCGCTACTACTGGAATATTTTTGTCACACACAATCTCCCCGTCTTTCATCAGCCTCTTCTTCTTCTTCTTCTTGCTACTCCTCCTGCTTTTCTTTAGGGCAGACTCAACACTTACGGAAGGAATAGGGTTAGATGGAGTTTTGAGAGAGATGGGAGAGGAAAGGGAATCGGGTTTGGACATAATGGTGTTAGTATTTGCAGAAAAGGAGGTATTTGGTGGTGGTTCTAGAGTGGTGGAAGAGGTACGGATGTTATCCTCCACAGTTGGTTGAAGATTCTGGGAAATAGAGAGAGGACGAAGGATGATCTTTATGCAGAGAAGAGATAATTATGAGGGAAGAGAGAAAGGTTTGTGGGAAGGTGTACCGTTGCAGAGGGAAGTGAAAGGATTTTAAAGAAAAGACGTGATATACAGGGTCTGAAGAGGTGGATAACGTGGCAGGTAATTTTGTTTCTTTTGAGATATGCATGAGGAAAACACAAGACTACTAACATGTGGCATAAGAACCAGGTTCCTGACCGGTCTTTCAAAAAGATTTTCAACTCTCTTTTGCCGCTCATGCATTGTTCCTTCAGCTTCTATAATCATCATGTGTATCTACCTGCAACGGTATAGAAGTGAGTTAGGCTTGGCCAGAAAACACTTTAGCTAGATTTACCTAAATGTAACTTTCATAGCCATATGGAAAGGAATCAGGTTCTCAATTAGGCTTAAGTAACCCCAGTGCTATCCTGTTTTTCTCAAAATGTTCCCTGCCCAGAGCTTTGGTGAAGATTTCTGCAATTTGGTCTTCTGTACTACAGAAATTCATGCAAATAAGCCCCTTCTCCACATTGCCTCTGAGAAAATGATGTCTCACATCAATGTGTTTGGTTCTCTTATGTTGGACCGGGTTCTTTGCCATGTTGAGTGCACTGATGTTGTCACATAGAATAGGTACACAATCAGTTTGTACTCCAAAATCCTCCAATTGTTGTTTGATCCACAAGAGTTGAGCATAGCAAGAAGCTGCAGCAACATATTCCGCTTCAGCTGTTGAGAGAGCTACATAATTTTGCTTCCTTGTGCTCCATGAAATCAGACATGATCCTAGGAAGTGATCCATTCCAGATGTGCTCTTCCTGTCCACCAAATAACCTGCATAGTCAGCATCAGCATGACCAACAAGATTAAAATTGTCACCTGAAGGGTAATACAGAACCAGGTCCTGTGTTCCCTTAAGATATCTCAGAATCCAGCCTTCAGGTGAGATTCCTTGGGATTTGATTGAAACCTTGCACATAGCCCCACACTGAATACAATATTTGGCCAGCTGGAAGTGAGATAGAGGAGAGATCCAATAATGCCTCGATACATTGTTTGATTCACATAAGGGCAAGATTCATCCAAGTCCAGCCTAGTAGCAGTGGCAATATGAGTGTCAATCACTTTTGATGCTTCCATATCAAACCTCTTCAAAAGCTCCTTGATGTATTTTTGTTGACTGATACAAGTTCCCTTCATACTGCTTCACTTGAAGACCCAAGAAAAAGTTCAGCTGCCCCATTATGCTCATCTCAAACTCACTTCCCATGAGCTTTGAAAATTCCCCACAAAGTGAGTCAGTTGCTGCCCCAAAAATGATATCATCAACATATACCTGAACAATGAGCAGGTTCCTTCCTTGTTTCTTCAAGAATAGAGTGTTGTCAATTTTTCCTCTTGTAAATCCATTTTCTAAGAGGAACTTAGATAACCTTTAATATTAAGCCCGAGGAGCCTGCTTCAACCCATACAGTGTTCATCCAATTTGAACACATACTCGGGATGTTCATGGCATTCAAAACCTGGAGGTTGCTTAACATAAACTCATTCCTTGAGAAAATCATTCAGAAATGCACTTTTCACATCAATTTGGAACAGAGTGAATTCCATATGAGATGCAAAGGCAATAAGAATTCTAATGGCTTCCATACGAGTAACTGGGGCGAAAGTCTCATCATAGTCGATCCCTTCCTCCTGATTGTAACCTTGGACTACCAGCCTTGCCTTGTTCCTTGTAGTATTTCCTTGCATTTTGAGTTTGGCAATCCATGAACCAGGTCCTTCTGTATCAATTTATTCAGAAGATAGAAGCTTCCATGTCCCAACCTTCTGTGCCATAACTCTGCATCATCATCAACTGCTTTCAAGCAGCTCATATCACCATTTTGTGGGGACTCGAAATCAGCAACGTAGATGTTCTTGTACCTTTTGTCCACTAGTACCACTTCTCCAGTTACCAGATTAGTAATTGTGCACACTTTTGACAAGAACTCTACCTTGTTTCCCTTATCACAGATTTGAGAGACACTCACGAGACTGTGCTTCAGACCATTTACATAGTACACGTTCTTAATTGAGTGTGAGAGAGACTTTCCAATTTTTCAATTCCTAGAATGTACCCCTTTTCCCCATTTCTAAAGGATACATTCCCTCCTTGAAGGGCTTTTAGTGAAAGGAAGTCCATGGTATTTCCAATCATGTGCTTAGAGAATCCACTGTCCATGATCCATTGTTGACTGCTTCCTCCCACTGTTCCGTGCACAAGGAAATCAAGGGTTAGATTTAGGAACCCAAACAAGTTTGGGTCCTTTGTAATGAGAAAAAGGGATGAATAAGAGCTTTTCTAGTCCATGCAGGTAACATGCGCTTTTTGTGGGTGGCACCTAGTTCTCTTCTAGTAGTCACATTTTCTGCAAAAAACTTTGTTTCGTTGAACAGACTGGACTCTAGCTTGGCAATTCTCCTTGAAATTCCCATTGTTCCCACAGTGGGTACAAAGCCAGTTATCAGGTACAGTGACGTACTTTCTATGAGGGTTATATGGAACTTTCTCCCTTTGAAACCTATTCCTTGCATGTTTCCATCATTATTAAAGTACATGGAAGTAATAGCATCGGAGGAACAGGTCCACTTGAGTGATTTTTCAAGATCACTTTTTACTTTTTCCAAATCTGCTTGAAGCTGTCTATTTTTCTCAAGCTCAGCACACAAACTAGTTTTCATAATATTGAGCTCATTTTCAAGTTTAATATATGACTCACTAGCGACTTACTTTCTTTTTTCAGAATTTCCAAGCCTAGATTCAGCTTTAAGTCCCTCAATTGTTTCCTCTAGGTCTGCGATCACCACTAGAAGATCATCTTTTTCTTGCTTAGGAATGAAAACTTTCTCCACTAAGGTGTTTTTTTCTTTACTAACGCTCTCGGTTTCTTTCAAGTCAACTACAACTACCATCAGATCATCTCTTTCATATTCTACACTAACAATTTTTTCTGTTAGAAACCTTTTTTCATTTTTCAAATTTTCTATAGTTTCCTTCAGGTCAACTACACAAACCACTAAGTCATCTCTAGTCTGCTCAGTATCTTCTAACTCTATGGTCAAGGCATCCTTATCACTCGCAGGACTATGATATGCATCAATCAATACATTAGCTAATGTCATGAGTTTCGTAAGAGAGTAGGATTTCAGGTTCCTCTTAACATCCCTAAAATTTACCTCATCATTGTCATCATCTTCATCATCGTCTGAGTGAGCCATCAAAGAAAATATTGAATCATATTCATTTGCTTCACTTTCAACCGCCATCATGGAACTATCACCTGCATCATTTTCTTCTTCTGATTCACTGGAGGAGTCTCCCCATGCTGTGAGAGCTTGCTTCACAACATTGTCAGCTGCGTTTTTCCTTTTAAAGCGTTTGTCAGGAACCAGGTTCATCTTGGCTGCTTTATCAGAGTTGTGCTTGAAATGTTCTTATTTCAGAAGAGGGCGGTCCTTGATGAAATGCCCGGGCTTTCCACACTTATGATAGAGGTAATAAATCTTTGGTTTGCTGGAACTACCTCTCTTTGGTATACCTCCATTCCTTCGAACCATTTTTTGAAACCTTCTGGTAAGGTATGTCATATCGCTATCCTCCTCACTCGAATCATTATTTTCAGCTTTGAGTACTAGGTTCTTCTCCTTCTTTGGTTCTCTTCTTTCACTGTCTTTCTTTCTCTTCATATCATATGTCTTCAGATTCCCAACCAGCTCATCCATAGTCAGTGTTTGCAGATCCTTGGCTTCAGTAATAGCGTTCACCTTACTCTCCCAAGAGTTGGGTAAGACGCTAAGAACCTTCCTTACAAGCTTGTTTATAGGAATGATCTCTCCAAGTGAATGCAACTCATTTATGATGGAAGTGAATCTTATGTGCATGCCCTGTATAGATTCGTCGTCTTTCATCCTAAAAATCTCATACTCAGTGGTGAGCATGTCGATCTTGGACTGTTTGACCTGAGTAGTTCCTTCATGCACCGTTTGCAATGCTTCCCACATCTCCTTGGCAGATTGACAAGCTGAGATTCTATTGTATTCATCAGGTCCTATACCAAACACCAAGATCTTTTTAGCACGAAAGTTCTTTTCAATAGCTTTTCTATCGATGTCGTTGTATTCCTTCCTAGTTTTTGGCACCATCACTCCAGATTCTCCTACCTTCTTCATTGGAATATGTGGACTGTCACAGATAACATCACATAGCTCGGAGTATTCCGCCACTATAAAATCATGCATACTAATCTTCCACCAGTCGTAGTATTGACCATTGAATCTAGGAGGCATGTAGGTTGATTGTCCTTCCTCGAAGTTTGGTGGAGCAGCCATGGAGATCTTTTCTAGGTGTTAACCTTTTAGAAAGAACCTGGTCTGATACCAATTGATAGAATGTATGAGTCCACCAAACTGTATAGAGACCTGGTCCTATATCAGTTCCCACAGAAGTAGCTAATGAAACAGTAAGTAGATGACATAAGAGATTTTTACGTGGAAAAATCCCTACTCAAGAGGATAAAAACCACGACCTACACTGGTAGGATTTCATGTTCCTTAACTTGCAATACACCTATTACAAGCCACTTTGTAATACCTTTATTACAAAGACTTCAACTCATGGCTAACTCTAATCACGACACAAACTCTAAGGGTTTATGATTTTTGGAGGTTCCTAGTAAAAACTTCTAGATAAGAAACTTAGGAATTACAATGAAGAACAAATACAAAGATACAACTCAACTAAGGACATACAAGATACTTTTTATAGGAACTGGTCCATAGTAGTGTTGTTCTTTGTTCTTGATGCACTTGAGACTTGAATGCTTGAAAGATGAACGGTTGTAGTGCTTGAATTGAATTTTCAAGTGTTCCAGAGATGTTTTATTGTAATATTCTTAAATTCCCTTTGGATGACATCACATGGATGATGTAAGCACTTGGTTGGTAAAAAGCCCTTCCCAATGGGAAGTGATTGCTGCACTGTAGTGTGTACAGTGTAGGCAGTCACTTTCCAACTGTAGAGTTGACTTCGTGCGGCTGTCAGGGAAACTCCAAGGGATCAGGTCCCTAAGTTGATTCTTTTCTGTCTAAAGTCATACAATTCACATTAGCTTGGGTCCATTGATGGATAAATATACCAAGTGTGTATCAAGTCCTTTATCTGGTTCTTGACAATAAGTTTGTTAGATCATCAAAACATAAATCTAAGATACTTTAAACCCATCAAGAATGTTGTTGCTCCAGGGGTCGAGGTCCCACAAGCTGGTCTCGGAGGAGCGCCACCCGCTAACCCGGTCGACGTCGGTTCACACATTACTTTGAATGCAGATTTAGGCGGAGACCTCGATGGAAGAATACACAGAGAAGGTCGGACAGAAGGTCGAGGTACCCAGGACAGAGGAGACGAAGGTGTTAGCCTCCAAGTCATATTTGAAATGCTGCAAGCCCAACAGAGCGTTATTGCCCAATTGCAAAATCAACACCAGACCCTATTTAGGGTCTATGGAGTCTGGTGTATTCCGATTGCCATTTTATATATTTTTAGTTTGGAGGACAGGTAATGGGTGACTTGCAAAGCTACCAGTACAAGATGTTAAACCAGTGGAATTCGATCCATGGCCGTATGGAAAATTGACCAGAGGAATAAGGCTGATGCTAAATTTTAGTATGCACATTTGAATGTTCTGGTTGTGGCTTTGACCTTTGTGCGTAAAAGAGAAGCAATTGTTGTTTATGTAATACGTACTTTGTAACGCATTTTATGGTCTTGTTTTAGGATTGTTGTTTTTCTCTTTTTATCTTTCCTCTTCCAGTTCCCTAGATAAGAGAGTTTTTTCAGTTCAAAATCGATGATCATTATTTTAGCCTATAAATTGTTAGAGTATGAGCAAAATCATGCGACTCTAATCTTTTGTTGCAAATAAAGAAAACTTTAGGCTGCAAATTTTTGGGCCATGCGAAGCATGGGCGACGTCATCTAGTAATACTATAACAGACACTTTGAACTAAGGCTGGGCATATATCGGATAAAACAGATAATCCGAGCCGAATAAAGCTTATTGGGTTATCAGTATAGGATTAGCGGTTCAGTAATAATTTAGTGTTATTTTATTATTGGGCTATCGGTTCGGGTCTCGATTTGCCCAATTTTATTAAGAGTTTAACCGATAACCCAATAAATTTAACATTGATGTAGATTGAGTTATTTTATCGGGTAAATCAATAACTGAACCGATAAGAGTTGATAACCTATTAACCGATAACTGATAAAAAAATCGATTTTGCATATTTATAAACCGATAATTGATATGTCAAACCGATAATATTCACAACCGACCAATACCCACCCCTACTTTGAACAATGATGCTTTAACTAGAAACTGATTTAAGGCCTAGAAACTGAATGACAGTTCGGGAAATGTCAAAATCATAATATGTCGATATATGACATAGATTTAGTTGACCGATAAAAACATCAAATATATTTCGAAATTTTCGATTCTAACGATCAGAGAATTCAAAGGTAATGAAGGAGATTAGCAACTCGAGCAAGCCCCTAAGCAACATATTCTACTCTATAAGAAGAGTCATTAAGAAAGACGAATCTATTTTAAAAGGAATTTATGTTAATTGCCTAACTTTGGGGACTTTTAAGGATCATACTAGGACAAAAATCCGATGATTCCAAAAATCTTAGAAAAGTTAGGATTCTGCATGTAATTAAATAAACTATTGGGTCTCAAACGTAAATATCATCTTTTTCATCCAAAGCTAAAATCCAGATTTTTATTTCACTCTCTCTCTCTCTCTCTCGCTGCTTTTGGAAGCTCCGGTGCAGTTCTGACGCTGCCGTATTAACTCTCCTCGGGTGAGTCCGCCGACCTCCGTCGGCGCACCATGGTTTCATCTGTATCTCTTTTCCATATTTGGTTTATAATATAAAACCTTCAAATTAAGTAATTGCTTTATCGTTGTTTTTTAATTGTAGACTTTTTCATTCTATCTGAATATATTTGGTTGATTTATATATTAGTTCAGTTTTTATTCCTGTTATGAATCGTGAAAAGTCTAATTCTTTCGGAGCTAGAATATATGGTGAAGCGAGATTTAGGAATTAGGGTTCTTTGACTGGTATGTGAATTTTAAGCTCATGAAATCTGTTATGTTGATTTATTGAAGCATATGTGATTATACTTTTATCTATTTGTGAGTTGCTTTGTTTTTGGCGTGCAAATTGGGAGTAATTGCAGCATCCCTGAAATTGCCTAGTTAAAAGATTTTGGAAACTGAAGAAGCTCTAATGGATGACTTATCAATCAACTACCCCTTAATCCTATTCTGTTTCATTCATAGCATTTGATCGGCTAATGTTTATCCGATACTTGTTTCTACCACGACCACAGAGGCTATTTGAGTCTCTGCCAAGATCATAGAGGCTTTGATAACATTAGAAAAACTTGAATTCGCCTGATTAAGTTACAACGTACAAGAAGTGCTCCGTATATACGAGTCTTAGGCTATGGACATATGGTTGGTAATCACTCTCTACGCTAATATATAATGAAAAGCAAATCCACAATATCATAAGATATCTTATAGCACATTCTATACGATTTTCATGATTCAAGTACAATGAATCTAGACATGTATAAATCTTCCAACAACTTTAAAGTTCAATAATGCACCATCCTCTTGGTCGAACAAATGTGATCATGAGGTTGATATATTTGGTTTTAACTTCTTGTCTGGATTGGTCAGCTAGTAAAATGAGAAAATTGAAAGTTTGGAACTATCATGGTCATGTTTGAGCATTGACCAGACACTTGAGCCCTTGTGATTTTGCATTCAAACATGAGGATGATTTTTCTATTAATCCTCGTTTGAATTTCAAGAAATTCACAATGCAATGTTTCTAATAAGGAGGCTATGATTATTTTTGTTCCATATAACTGTAAGTGTTGGGTTTCAAAACCTAGTATTAGTTCTCCTACTTTACTGATGGTGTATGGCAGACTAGCAGCATGGGAAATAGGTGAATGATGTCAAATGCATGTATACTGTTTTGTATTGAAAATCAAGATAAGTGTTTGTATAATGAGGGAAATATTTGTAGCTTGTTAGGATGCTGATTATAGTAAAACGATAGAAGTAGACATGCATGAATAATAGATAGTTAGTTGTAGTACTATTTATGCACCATAACTTACTGCTGAACCACAGACATAGATTTTCATTTTGAAAATATGACATGTGAATGCCTACATATTAAGCTTATCAATTCCCAATAGTTTGCTTCCTTACAGTTGTTATTGTGGCCAAAGCTCAATGTTTTTTGACTCCTGACAGAAATGTCTGCATATGATAATGTGGTTGGCGGGAAGTTGAAACTAAAGGGGAAGGCATTGGATGTAAAAGCCGCTGGAATAAAGAAAAAGAAAAAGAAAGAAAAGAAGGATTATGATCAAATCTCCCAGGTTACAGGAAAGGAGCTTTCAACAGGTGAGTGATGATATCTCCAAGTGCATAAAGTTTTGCACTTTTAGTATTACTGTTCCTATTTACTGATTCCTCCCATCCTCTCTCTGCATTCAACTTGGTTGGAGTACAGTGAAACTGATGGATGATAGCTAGTCCATAACGGGTCGAACAATTTATTGTTGTGATTCAAACTGATGGTCCTAAAATCCCAATTTTCTCTCATCTAATGGAAATATGCTTATGCGTGGTAGAGTATACTGATATGATAGGTAGGGCTAGAGAACAACTATTGACCACATTAAGCCTTCTTAGGACATTGAGGAACTACAAACTTTGACACATTCCAGCAGTTTTAACTTCATTTCATGGCTATATGTCGTTCCCATTGTTTCCAAACAATATCGGATGACTAACCGAGGCATATTCCACTTTCGGCCTAAGATAGAAGAGCAAAAACATTTCATATTGTATGCTTGTGGGAGATGATATATGGTTTCTCTTGTCTACCACCTCACTAAATGTTTCTGACTGGATGTAGATGGTGGCAGTGGCTCAATAGACGATCCCACCAGGGAAGAGATTACTGATGCCACTAAATCTGTCGGTGAAGAAAATGCTGGTCGCTGGGATGATAATCTAACCCCTGCAGAGAGGCGCTACATAGAACAAAGGGAGAGGATTGACATGCATAAGATGGCCAAGACTGCTAATAAATCACATCGTGACCGAATCGAAGATTTCAATCAGTACTTGGCAAACATGAGCGAGCACTATGACATTCCCAAAGTTGGTCCTGGCTAATTAAGAACAAATCAGAAATTTGCTCCATCTCTATATCTTGTTTATTGTTATTTTGCTTTAGCATCTTCAATAGCTACTCTTTTGCAACTTGTATTATGTAATTTAGCAGTTTCCTTTGCTAGATGGTCTCTGCATGGCATGTTGACTTTTGAGGTAGTGTTACCCAAAAATTTACAGATTGTATGTACTTAAAATGAAATGCCTGAATCAGTTTCAATTTAGTAAAACATTTCAGAAGGTGGAGAATTCTCCTCAAATGCCTGTCTTTGTTTCTCCTGTACCTCTGGAAGACTGGCATGTGCTAATTATGTGTGGTTTTGTGGTTGAAATGAATATTATTTGAATGTTTCTATTCTATTTATGGAGATTGTAAAAAAGTGTTCATGAATTTGTGCCAGATTTCTGTTTTTCTTGAGAATTATGTTCTTGTGTTGAAGTTAAGGTTGACCTGCAACAGTAAGATAACTCTGCATATCAAGTCTTGTATTATAACTTGAAAAATAGAGCAATAAGCTGCTATAATTAGTTAAATTGAACTAATAGTTTAAAAGAAATTACACTGTGTATATAACTTTAACTCTTTTGTTAGTTGAACATCGGTTTAGGCCTTCTTGAGTGGATCATTTTGAAAAGAAAAGAGAACAAGAAGTCAAGAATCAAGTGCTATGAAATATATCGAAATTTAGTCACTTTTCATGTAAAGATAAATCTGAACAAAGAAACTGTTCAAAATTCGAAAAATATTCTAGCATAATATACTGGAGTTCCAGTATAATACACTGGTTTAGCATAATATGCTGGAAGTTCATATATAGGTGCTTCAATCTTCAGTATATTATGCTGGAACTTTTCGCGTGTTGGAATTCCAGTATAATATGCTGGAAGTTCATACACACGTGCACCGATCTCCAGTATATTATGCTAGAACTTTTCGTGTTACAGCAAAATAGTGGCTACTTTTCAATGATTTTACAAACGCTAGCTATTTTTGAATGATCAGTCCAAAACTGACTAGCCCGTACTATTTTCCCAATATAAACCCATGGCCATGTTCCCTATCTAGGTCGATAGACTGTCAGTGACAGAGCGGTCGTTAGATGTTGATTTTAGAATTTAGATCAGATGTGTTTATCACTGAATATTAATCAATGCACATATATATATTTATATACGTACTACTTAGATATTTACAAATCCAGGCTTATTACATGGCTGATGGGATCACATTGTCTCACATTCATTAGAGCAGAAAATTTTAATTGAAAAATTAACCTGATAGCCGTCCATTCAACTGTTTCAACTATAAATAACAGACGGGTGTATAATATATGTATAGTTTATGTATGATATTTATATATCTTGTATAATCAGTATATGATCTATGTGACTAGAAAAATTAAACAACCAATATGGTTGGCTATTTATCTAAAGATCCCCTAATTTCCCCTCTCACACTGACACACACACACAATAAACGAAGACTATGGTTATTCCATATTGTAATGAGTTTAAGTTATACCATTAGATTTCTTATAAGGTATTCCCTCCGTTCACTTTTACTTTAATACGTTTTTACTTTTCACGTCATTTAAGAAATAAATAAATAAAGTGCATAATTTATTATGATACTCATATTAATTGATTTATATTTTATTAAGATTTGAAAAAATGATTTGAAATGAGTAATAAATATTGTGGGTATAACAGGAAAAAAAATTGTCTTCTCTTGATATGCGTAAAATGACAAGTAAAAATAAAAATCTATTTTTAGTATACCTGCAAAGTAAAAATGAACGGAGAGAAGAGTAATAACAAGCAAATGTCTAAAATAAGAAGTAATGTTAGTAGCGTAAAAATGATAGCTAACATGCTATGTAACAAATTAATACATATTGATGAGTCATTCTTGAATGTGAACATGTCCTCTCTAAGAAAGAAAATAGAGCTTTTCTTTGGAAAAGAAAAGGAGATGTTTAGGCAAAAATTTATATATATAGTCCAAAGACTGAAAGGTTTAAGTCATGCAAATTGACGGGAAGATTCTTTTATATGAATATTATATTCAAACAAACGCGTTAAAAAGTGGTTTATCTTTTTAATGCCTTAAAAGTAAATATCAGAATTAGTGGTAGTCAAAATTTTCATTAAGGGGTGTCAAAAAATAAATAATTAGATATATCGAAACAAAGAGAGTCAACATATAATAAATATATATAAAATAAAATAAAAATTTATCCCGGAGAAGAAGTGTCGCTTGACACCCCTTGGTTCAACGTGGCTCCGCCACAGACCATAATCTATAAACTTTAACATTAAATATTCTGCACTACGCATGCCGGCATGCGTATGTCTAATTTCATAATCTTATACTTTTATACACAGTGTGTGACGTATTTTAAAGCAAATATAATTTTAATATTTGATCTTTCAATATCAATAAAACAATAGTACAACGACGTATGAGATTGAAGTTGCAACGAAAATATTGTCTAGTTATTGCCTGGAAGAGGAGCGTAGGAGCAATGATAAAGTTGTTTCTGTGTGCTCACGGGTATGAGCCATGGAATTAGCCACTGATACTGCATTAAGGTAGGTTGTTTACATCGCATCCTCTTAGGGCGCGGCCCAGCTCTGAACCCTGTGTAAACACGAAAAACAACAGTACAACGACGTATGAGATGAAGTTGCAACAAAAATATTGTCTAGTAATGGCCGGAAAGGAGCGTTGGAGCAACGATAAAGTTGTTTCTGTGTGACGTATAAGTTATGGGTCTGAGCTGTTGAATCTGCGCTACAGATATTTGCATCAGAGTAGGTGCTTGCATCACACCCTCTTAAAGTACAGCCATTCTTCGGACCCTGCATAAACACGAAATACTTCGTGCATCGGCGACCCTAACTAACTATGTAATTTGAGAAATTTTGTACTACTAGATTTGTGTGTATATACATTAGTGAGATATCAAAATATCTCATATTCAACTTCATCGAAATCATGGAAACCCCCCTCCCCTCTTCACCCCCCAACAAATGCACAGACACAACTCTGTATGTCTCTCTCAAACACAGCCGTATAACTTGATATTATAAGACCAAATTAAAGGTCCCCTCTATTGATATCCCCACCCCCCACCTCCCAAAAGGAAAAAAAAAAAAAAGGAGAAGGCCAACCAGAAAAGTCAAGAAATCTCATCTCAAACTTCATAGAAATCTCAAGATGAGAAACGAAAAATGAAAAAGAACTTCTACAATGTCATATCACATGAAAAAAAAAATACTACAAATAACGTCCATAAAAGATACGTATTCATTTAAGTTTTGGAATTTTACCGCGATCAATTTGATTTACTATATTCGAAATCAATTGTTTGTATTTATTTAGTGAAAATTTTATTTCATATATATAATCTTATAACAAGATATGTATGTTAGGATCTTACAATCTTAACATACTTATCAATAAAGCATTAGAGGCAGACTTATATGGATGGTAGAAGGGTTACTGGAACCGCTAGCCTCGGTATATATGCATCAACGACCCCTGATATAATTTTTATTGTGCCCCTTCAAACACGAAAGCTGGAGACCCAACAACAGCAACATTGCTTTTTTTCTTTTTCTCTTTTTCTATACTAGGTGCCCCGTTGTGCTTAAATCATGTGTCCGCTTCTGCTAAAGCATAGATAATTAATATATTTTTTTACCTTCATTTATGACTTAATCATGATAAAATAGTATAATTTGGTATAAACACCACGTAATCATGATATACTATAATTAGTTAAATTCAAAACGGGCACCAGCCACACACAAAAATTCACACACATACTAAATGGGGAGAAGTTCAAAAATAGCAGATTTATAAATGGTCAATCAAAACTAGCCACATTTTCAAAAGTAATCGAAATTTAGCCACTTTTCATGTAAAGATAAATCTGAACGAAAACACTGTTCAAAATCCGAAAAATACTCCAGCATAATATACTGGAACTCCAGTATATTATACTGAGTTCTAGCAAAGTATACCGGTCCAGCATAATATGCTGGAAGTTCATATTCAGGTACTTGAGTCTCCAGTATATTATGCTGGAACTTTTCACGTGTTGGAGTTCCAACATAATATGCTCGAAGTTCATACACAAGTGCACCGCGCTCCAGTATATTATGCTGGACCGGTCTCTGTTACAGTAAAATAGTGACTATTTTTTAATGACTTGGCAAATGCTGACTATTTTTAAATGACCAGTCCGAAAACTGGCTAGCCACCGCTATTTTTACCACTAAACGCGTAACTCAATATTATAAGACCAAAAAGTCCCACATTTACTCATTTCCTCTTACCAAAAGCTAAACACTCATTCCACTCTCCAGAAATCTACAAACTCTCTTCACATTCACTCATATTTCTGTCAAAAAATCCAATCCATATTATTACAACATGAACATGAACATGAACATGATCGAAGAGCGACGCCGCGGACCGCCGCACGCCGTCCTAATAGCGGTGGTTGTGGTGGCAATAATGATAGTTCCATCAATGATTGGTGAAAATGGTGAAGCAATTACTGAATTCATATCTGAACTTCTTAGTCCAGTTGGTTTACTTCTTTTGCCAATAATTTTACTTCTTATTATTCAATTCTTGTCTTCAGATAGTGGTTCTTTTGTTTCAAGTATTTTTTCAACTGGTGAACCTAACTCTATACATAGAGTTAGTGGTTCACCTGTTGGTGTTGCTCTTGTTCTTCTTCTTGTTTTGTTTCTTCTCTACAATAAATTCTCCATTTTTGGTGGTGATGATGGTGACGATGACTGAAATAATGAGAGTTAACGCTTGGTTTACTGGTGTTTCAATTTGATGAGTTTAAGTGACCAGAGACGGATACAAGATTTGAATATCATGGTTTCGAGTTCGAAATTTTATCATAGCTTATGTAATTTACTGGGTTCGAAATCTATTATATGTAGTTATTTTATGGATTTCAGCGTCCGAGCCAAAGCTACTGGATCAGGATGAACACAGAAGCAATAAATTCCATCAGCCATGGTTCAACATTTAAGGTTGTTAACACTGAACACATTATATATTTAAAATTAGTTTCAAATTTTAGTTTTTAATTGAAATTTTAGTTTTTTTTCCTCATTCAGTGTGAAAATATTGAATTTATTTGCATCCCCTCTAGCTATAACAACAATTGCTACTACATCTCAATCTAAACTAGTTGTGACAGGCTGTATCAATATTGAATTCATTTGAATACTGAGTTTATTCATTTCTATGACCAAAAAAAAAGCATTGGTTAATTTACCTACTTTGTTGGGGATGGTGATTTTTGTATAGGATTTTTACAGATTATTTAAAATTAACAATAAATAAATGTCCTTTTCAACCAAAGAAAGCGGAATAACAACAACTAGTCATTTTCAAGACTTCAAGACTAATTTGTAAAAAACAAAAAAAGATGAATCAGACACGACTTTTTTTAAAGTCAGTTGAAAGATACAGTTTTTTTATTTTTATTTTTATTTTTTACATTTCAAAATGCTTGTATTATTGTCCCACTCCATATACTAAAGTCAAATGAATCAGTTTAAACATTGATGTGTTATATTTTAAATGAAGTGAGCCTTGGAGCAACAGTAAAGTTGTCTCCGTGTGACCTATATGTCACATGTTCAAGCGGTGGAAGCAATCAATATTGCTTGCATTAGGGCAAGCTGTCTACATTACACGTGGCCCTTCCCCAGATCTTGCGGGATACTTTGTGCACTAAATTGCCTTTATTGGCTATATTTTAAATATTTAATAAAATACTAGTTATGGATGCCAGATCTGTGGTATAACATAGAGACTCCACTCTGTATAATATTGTCTTACTTGCACACTTGCTGCAAAAGTTTTTTTTCTGGTGAGTGAAAAGCAAATAAACTTCACAGTTACATAAGACCCGCGTCTTCTTTTGGTGTATTACAACATTGGATATAATGGTATTTACCACAAAAATTATCGACATAAAACTACGGCTGAATAATATTAGATTATTTTTTTCCCATATATTCAGGCCTTTATGGACAAGAATTATCCGACTAGTAAAAAGTAACATATATCCTGTAAAGTAAACGAGGTGCACGCAAACTTACTCGAACGCTACAATTTCGTAAATGTTTGGAGGAGTAGTAGTTGTGGGAACTGTAGCGTAGTCAAAATAGGTGGAGAGTCACACTACAGTTGCTAAGGAGACAAGTGTGAAATTTTCAACTATTTCCATGCTATGACTGACAGGTCCCAAGATTCTAAAGTTCGATCTGTTCATCAGATCTAGGCGACAAGCCATGTGAAAAACAAAGCTATTCTCCCATTAAAAATGTCAGATTTCAGATCAAATGCATCAACCGAGAAATTTACTGAAAATATAATTAACCCCATATTCTCCTCCTCCTCTTCTTCTTCTTTCATTATAGTTTCAAAGGTTCGTAGTAACTCCGGAAGCATATTGACAACAAACAACCAGTAGCAGATGTAAAATTTAAAATTTACGAGTTTTTACAGTAATCGAAAGTTCATATTATAATAATTTAATTCACCCTTCAATAATTAAGATACTTAATAAGATTACACACACACATATATATATAAATTGACATTGTGGATCCGCCGTTGGACAACAATAATAACAACATATCCAGTAATATCTCACATGTAGGGTCTGGGGAGGATAGTGTGTACCTCTACCTTATGTGGAACCGACTATAATTATTTACGATAGTATCCGTGCCCATTTGAATTTGAATGGTGATCTTTTATGATTATTACCTATTTCATAGATCACTAAGCCACACAAATCGACAAAAAAGTCCAAAATGTTATGCCATGATTAGGTCATATATCCAAAACCTATACTTCTCATATGCTCGCTAACGATTAGATGATAGCTCCCTTATTCCAATCGTCGCATGTAGTTCATCAACTTCCAAGAAAAATATTCGAAGTTTCAAATTCCCACTTAAGTAAACACGAAAGAGAAAAGGGGAAAAAAGGAACTTCGATATACTACCCTTGATCTAAGCAAAAGACTACTATGAGATATACTGGAGAATATTCTCTGTTTCTTACCTGACGTCTGGAACTCAGACACTTCCCCCATCTTTTAGAGTCTTCACCCTTCACTTGGTGAGATACAAGATTCATTTCATCTAAAACCTTTCGTCCAGTGTTTCATTGCACTTACAAGTGTCTTCATCCTCACCACTGCTAGGAACACTAAATTTCTGGAAACCTCTCATTTAGGATTAGGAGACAAGCTCAACCTTTTTACGAGTTGCGCATTTGAATTCAATATAATATCCCACCTAGATTTCAAGGTTGCAGCTAGGTGGTTATACCCAATATACACACGCACGTATATGCATAATCGCACTTTTCCAAGGCTCATAGTACCTAAGATACTGCACAGATTCAATGATCTTTCAGCACATACCTCGAGCTAGAAGCTAAACTTTGATATTTCTGCAGACGGCAAGCAGTTAAAGTTGCATTCAACATGCTCCGTGGTCTTGTGACCAAAACCTTTGTCTCACTCTGAAGAATTTAGGAACAATTAGAAAGACATCCACTACAGCATGAGTTTCAACAATGTCAATTACGTGCGTTACAGAGCTGATACCAGGTCATAATCTTCCTCATAAATGGCAATGCAAATGATTCCTACACTCTCATTGGGTAATAAAGTTCACATTTTTGAACACAAACAAGGAGGGGCATTGGCTAGCTTCTACAACAAATAAATAAATCATGAACTCCAGGAAAGCTTTGCGTGTAAATTTCACTCATCAGACAGTTTAACAGCCTGGATATGCATGACTAGCAAGTATACAAAATAACTCCATAAGCAAGGTAATCCAAGCCCCGGAAAACTTTCCAGGCTTATTTCACTATATATTGCATTCCTTCAGTTTCCTATGACTACCAGCTGTATTAGCAGGTTGTGGAAGCTATTAATAGATGAAGTACCCAACCACTGCAAAAATAACAATACTGCTAAATGAAAAGCTTAAATAAGGTGTCAAGCAGCCTCAAGTCTTTCTGTGTTGTCAAGCGAATAGACATCCATAGCAAGATGAGAACGATGGCTGGTCATAACTTGCGGAAATGAAGCTCCAATACTTGCCTTGTCTGCCAAGCCAAGCCTCTTTCTTCAGGGTATACAAAAATGCTCAACTAGCACCTGAAAGCTCCATCCATCTAGTCAACAGACCTTGAAGATCAATAGAGCAAAAAGCATCAACATTACAACAGTCTACGATAAAATTCGAGCATGAGATCTTGTGTATACCAGACATGTTTACATGAATTACTATCATGCTTTGACTTTCAATTTACACAGGAAAATAGTTGAACTACAATTCTATCAATCCAGATAACTGCTGCTAGGTTGCTACTAAGTATTGGGGAAAACCTTCAGAGTGGGAAAAATTTAACAAGCTATGTGTATTACAGTAATTGCAACCTCAGTTGCTCAGCTCGGGTGCGGGTGTCCAATACGGGTGCAGATCTAGAAGTCGGATTCTTCATGATCTAAATTTTAAGGTTCGGGATACGGATCCAAGTACGGATATGGGTGCGCAGGGATTTGGCTAAAAGTAATTCAAATATCTAAAAACAGAGTTATAAAAAAATGTCTAAATTATGAAATATTATGTGGAAAACTTATAAGGTATTCCGAGAAGGAGAAATTTTTATTAGGAGGAGAATCCGAGGAGATAAAAGGAAAATGGCAGTAGAAACTTTTTACACCAAGTATTCCATTTTCTTCAATTTCACCCTAAAGTTTGTTTTGATTTCAAAAATCAATGTATCTGTCCCGAGATTTCTCCATTGATTTTGGTCAAAGTACCCAAAATCGATTGACCAGATCCCGTATTGATCCCACACCCATGTCGTGTCGACATGGGTGCGGCACCAAAAGTAAAGAGTCCGAGCAACTTAGATTGCAACAATTTCTCAAATAAGGGAATCCCACCATTTTTGGCTAATTTTCACACTAAAAGAATCTGAAATAGTTTAAATTGGGAAGGGCCTTTATTTATATTCATGTATACTTGCGGATATCATTCAGAGATGCATGGGAAACAAGGTTGTTGAGCATTTGCGCTAGAATTGCAAAAGATGCATCTTTAGCAAGACTGGCGAGCCTTGGAACCACTAAGTAATATATCAAAACCTCAACGTTTCATATCTTTCAAGCATTCAGGATAGAAAGATAAAGAAGACAAACGACTATAATCATAGCTGCCCAGAGTATCCCACCAACATGTCTTCCTTTTAGATACACACATAAATTTCTCTAGGTCCTAATGATGACATAAAGCTTCCCAGAATTAACACATATTTTGTGAAGTCACAAAAACTCACTACAGCAGCAAAGGTTCTTTCATCAAAAAAAGTAATACATAAGAAATGAAATGAAACTTAGCTAACCTCATGCTACTCCAAACGTTTGAAGCCTGTCACAGTGAGGAGTCGGGTACTTCCTGTTCCATTGTCGTCTTTGGAGTTCTATATGACAGTAACGACCAAGCATATTTTTGTAATCCCTGATAACATGGTCTTCAATGTTTTCTCGAGCAGGACTATCAAGAGGATATTTCTGATCAAATTCAGGCGATTTAACAAAATATTCTACTCCGTGTTCTTCTGTAATCTTCCTAAACTGATATTGGTAGTTCTTCTGCAAAGAATACTCAGGCTCCGAGAAAGGAAGATAAGCAAGTAAGATGATAAGCAAAAATGGTAATAACTGAAGGAGGAGAAGCAAGTTAGGCCCAGAGGAACCTAAATCCTCTCTCTGTGGAGCAGCATTTGTTCTTGTCCTGTAAACATGAGATGTCCTAAACATATCAGAACGACCAAAAAATGCCCTGAAAATCTCGTCAGGATCAAAATCATCATCATAATAGCTGTGCCCAGTTCTCCTCCTGCGTCTAACATTATGCTGCTGATTATACTCAAATTCCTCAGCCAAACCAGTCTGGTCATACTGCCTCCTCGAATCATCATCACTCAAACACTTAAACGCCTTAGAGACTTTCTTAAACGCCTCTTCAGAGCCCGGAGCCTTATTTTTGTCAGGATGAACTTTCAATGACAGTTTTCTGTATGCTTTCCTGATCTCCTCAACTGAACTACCCTTCTCTAGACCAAGAATAGCGTAGTAGTCCTTTTTAGTCTTAATTTGCCTAATCAACTGCACGTGTTCTTCTGTATAGTTCCTCTCCCCGTCGGATACATCATCAGACTTGACACGACTCGTGACATTATTGACATTTTCAACATTTCTAACCTCACTTGAGGACCCAGCAGTTGACGACTCCAGATTTTCACAAGCAGCCAAAAGATCTTCTACAGATAAGTTACTGTTAAGGCGCCGAGCAATTCTAATAAACTTGAGTGCTCTCTGCTTATTGCCAGATGCAATTGCATCCTTGGCAATACCAATGCATTTTAAAGCCTCATCCTTGTTACTATCCATTATATCATTCAAATCAACTTCAACTCAACTCGACAAGAAACCTTACACTGAATTTCGGCTCTGAAACAGAAACACAATCTTCTGCGGATCACAACACACCCAGAGAAAGAAGCAATCACAATTTCGATTCACCTGATTACCAAAATACCAAACAAACTCAGAATTATATCACATAAACATGCAATGAGCATTTTACAGTATAGGTTAATATCTGTCAATCAAGACAAAAACGACGCAATCCACTAGAGATCATGAGACACACAGAGAAGTGATGAAAAATTCACCTGACTACCAAAAATTATAACAAATTGCTCCAAAATTAACAGACAAGCAAGTAATGAAGCACAATTGTGTTGGTCAATAACATAAAATCTGAAAATATTACGAGATGTTACAATTACAACTTGAAACGCATGGAATTGTATTACAAATGAACAAATAACCACTGAAAATTAGACATTATACAATCACATCACAATATTCACAGAGAAGCAATCGCAATTCAATTTGCCTAATTAACAAGACACCTAACAAATCAAAATTAAGCAATTTGGCACTGTTGAACATCACATCATTAAAATTGAAAGAAAGAAAAAAACTTAAATTAGAGCTTAAGTTGTCTACAATTGCACTGCAAATGAACGAACATCCACGAAAAATAGACATTTTACTATAAATCACAATACTCGTAGAAAAGCAAGGAGCGCAATTCAATTTATCTCATTACTAAAACACCTAAATTCACACCAAAAAATATGTACTAAAGCAAAATATTGATGGAACATTGACACATATAGGCTTGAATAGTTTAGAATTGTCTTGCAAATATGCATATTCACTGAAAAATACACATTCAAACAGAAATCATGATACTCACAGAAGCAGAGATTGCAATTCAATACACCTGATTACTAAAATAACTAATAGTTACTCGAAGTTATCACAGATGAATGTGTAATGAAGCAAAAAATCAACTAGATATTAAATATTAGGGCTTGAATTGTTTATAACTTTACTACAGATGAACTAAATCCGCTGAAAATACACATTCTATCAGAAAACACAGACAAGCAACGACTGCAATTCAATTCTCCTAATTAACAAAATACCGACCAATTACTCAAAATCACACACAAACATGTAATGAAGCATAAAAAATCGAAGATATACAGAAAATTACAGCTTGAATTGTCAATAAATGAATTAAATCCACTGAAAATTGCTTATTCTATTATGGATCACAATACACACAGAAAGTCGCGATCGCAAATTCAATTTTCCTAATTACGAAAATACCTAAACAATTGTTCAAATTCAAATATAAAAACCTAATGAAGCAAAAAAAAAATCGATGAGATATTGAAAACTAGGGCTTGAATTGTATGAAACTGAATTGCAAATGAATATCGACTGAGAAATCAATAAAAATCACCTTCTATCGGAAATGATGTCTGAAAAACGACCGACCGACGGGCGAGCAGACGGAGAGAAAAAACTGGTGTTTCGTCTTCTTTTGAGAGTCGCAAAGAGGTTAAAATGATAACTATGTGAAGAGTTGGGAGCAGATTTGCGGTCTTTATAGTTGAACCAATTCACACGCGCCACATCACTCAACGAGTCAGTCTTATATTTGATGATTTCTTTTTTTTTTTTTGCTTATCTTTTTAAATAAAATCACCTAGATAGATATTTGTATGTGCACTGTATTTGAAGTTTTGCACAGTTTTGAAAAAATTCTATTGTATAGTCTTATACCTTGAATTTCAGAATGTAATAAGTACAACAAATGATTTATATAATAAAATATTATTTTAACTTTTTTTGGGGGGATAGAATAACTTACGCATGGTAAGTTACAATTATAATTAAGCAATTTCAACTTACTGTTCTTATCTCATAGCACGAACTAGACATATTTCGGACTGGTAATAAAAAATATGGCCATCATTTGCAATATTATTGAAAAATAACTATTATTTTGCTGAAACACAAAAAATTCAAACATAATATGCAGGATTATGGAGTTCATGCGTATAAAATTCTAGCATACTATGTTGGAACTTCAGGACACGAAAAGTTCCAGTATAATATGCAAAATTATGGAGCTCCTACATATAAACTTCCAGCATATTATGATGGAACTCCAGCACATTAAAAAATTGAACTCCAGCATATTGAATATTTTTGGATTTTTAACAGTATTTTTGTTTAGATTACGTTTGAAACTGTGATTATTTTTAATTACCAGTTGTAAATCTGGCTATTTTTGAATTTCACCCAATAAATTTTGTAAAAACACTTGTCAGTTACCAATGGGCTTATAGCATGTTAGCCTCAAATCTTTATGCATTCACAGTTTACTTTTCCTAGCCAATATATATATCATACATCTGTCGGTTACTTTTAGCTTAAGTGATTCGGAGCGCACCATTTAGGTCTTAAGATTTTATTTCTAATTTTTAACCTTATTTCAAGTACTCTTAACCTTGCTATGATGTTGAAGAGTACTTGAATATATTACATCAAGAAAGAAAAAATACCATATGCCCATTTTAGCCGTGGAGATGATTCTTTTTCTGTGTTCACAAGGATTGTTTCAGCATACATACTGAGCTACAAAAATATTTACAATGCTCTATTCCTCTTTAATAAGAAAGAGAAAAGGCAGCTACAGTTACATTGCAAAAGGACTTGAGCTTCAAGTTTTCAAGAATGACAAAAAAACTTTTGTCAGCTTAATTCTATCCTACTAATTTCCATTAATGCATAATGGAATGAGAAATCAATTTTCCTCATCAGAATCAAAAGTTGGCCTTCTCCTTAAAGACTCAATCACTTCAGCAGGCATGTCTCTTCTACTAAATGTTCCACCTGAGTTAGACTTGAGCCTAGGTGTCTTCATTGCACTAAGTGTAGGAGTTGATGTTCCCTTATTCACTTCCCTGAGCACTGACCGAGCTGCGACAGCCGCCACTGCATCTGCCACGGCTGAAGCTATTTTTGTATTTCCCTCATCAGATTTATTGTTTCTGAAGCTTGAATTTGCCTTAGGATTACTTGGCGAGCGATAAAGTTCTGATCTTTGCATGGTTGCAACTGCTTCGGCAGCAGCTGATTTTGCCTTCATTGTTTCATATCTTTGCATGTCATAAACGAGCTCTTTCTGGAGTTGTTTATCAGCAATCAACATGTCATCAATCTCATTCTTGTAATCCTTGAGAAGATTCCTAAGGCATTCCATGAGAGAACCAGTGAGAGGACTGTTTTTGCTCTCGAGTAGACGTTTTAACTCTATAAATATGGGGATTGTATTCTGGATTAAGCTTTTCTTGACTGCTTGTGTTATTGCTCTTCCGTTTGCTGCTGGGGATGCTCCTCCATCTGCCCCTTCTTCTTCCACGTCCGCTGATTCTGAAGTTGACCCACGGCTAGAGGAAATTCGTATCTCCTTACTAGAAAGAACTTGGAAAGCGTCCTGATCACAACAAAATTTGGAAATGAGTATCAAAACAAGTTTATTTACCAACAAAATTTCTCCATTTGGTGAAGGAATCCTCATAATCCTCTCATAAACGACATGAGATTTAAGCTCACGATTGGTGAACAAAAGACAAAATATTCTATTGCAGTCCAACTCCAAAATTAAGGAGAGACTGTGGACTATGGTTTTAGACGATATGCACTATATATATCTAAAGGCCGGAAGTCCTTTTTATTTTTTCCATTTTATGGGGGCTGAGGTCATTGGTTAGGAATTGATACCTGCAGAACAGACTGTCCAGCTGCATCGTCAATATTAAGCAAACCATCAGATGCAGCAGCAAGGATCTCCGCACATATTTTGGCAAATGTGGCGAGTACGTGTGCTGGAGCCATTTGTTTTAGCAATGTCACATAAATATGCATTCTTGAAGACCTCGACTTCTCATCATTTCCTCTGGCACAAAAGTAAAAGTTAGAGGAGTTTCTTGTTAATGGCCAGATTATAGCGAAAGACAACATGCTTACCGTATAGAAAAAATCCGCGTTTCATTTCGTGAATTCTGAGGATTACTACATCCGGTATGAGGGTTGCAGTCATTCAGCACAAACATGGCTTCTACAAAACTATTATAGGCCAAAAGTGGTTCTTTACCTGCAGCGAAATTGCAAGAAAAAGGGAATAATTAGTTTAGCAGGCAGATATATTTTTAACTGCAGAGCTTTACAGAGATTCAACCTTTTAATATATTTCCAAATAGATAATCAGCCAATTGTCTTATCTTCTCCGATTCATCAACAAGTGATAACAGGAACCGAAAGAAAAGTACTCCTTTAACCTTGACATAGTCTCTCTGAGTACAAGAGACGACAGATGACAGTTAGCAAAAGATAATCAAGAGCTTGCCTAAATCTTAGAAAGAGAATGACTTGAGAAGATAAGGACTTACCTGGCAAAGTCTGGATAGAAGTATAAATGTCTGCCTTCTAACAACTTCAGATGAATCACGTAGACTTTTGGTGATCTTTGGTAGGTAACTTTTGATTAAGAAATATACACAAAAATTATGTCAGGGGAAGCTATATTCGCTAAACTGATATAGACATGCTCATGAATACCAATGGACTCACCAGTCAACTAGAGCAGTGTACCGTACCCAGAAATCTGCCATCACTACAACTATGTTGTTGCGAAGGGCAGCACAATCACCCTTTTCAAGCTCCTGGAAAACACAATAATAGGGACAAAATGTCAGTAGCAGAAATTATATTGTAAAGCAACTTTTTTTTTGGGCAGAATCTTAATCCAATGAACCAAAGATCCCAGTTCCATCGAACACATTTGGCCCTCTTTGTAGCTAAAAGAACTTAGTAATAGTGATCACATGTAAATGTAATCGTATATTCACCTTCAATAAATACCTAGAAAATCAATCACAGTTATACACATTTTCATTTCCATTCACGTGCAAATGGTCAATAATCTGCAATAGTATTTTTTTTTTTTTTGAGCCATTTAGAGACCTTGAAAGTAGAGCACTGTCAGAACAAGCCATACCTGGACAAAGAGAGGAATATAGCGCTTTGCAAGTTTTCCATCAGCGAGGCAGATCTTGGCCATGGTTAGCCAAGCTTGAACATATAAGGAAGGAGCAGTCTGCTTTATGGAAATGGAAGGCTCTGCTGGTTTCTTAGGTCTAGTGTTACTGGTACTGGAAGTAATAATAGTGTGTAAAATGGGAACAACGGTTGATACATTAGCTGAAGGACAAATAATAACTAAAGATCCAATAGTATGAACTGCAGTCATTGTTTGTTGTAATGATTTAGAGTGTGATGTCACTGCTCTTTTTCCCTTTCCAGTCGTACCCCCAAATGGTGTGAGAAAGATATCATTTCCCTGTTCTTCCACACTCTTTGACATGTACGCATCAAGAATTCTAGAAGCTTTGGATAATAGCTGATTTACCCATTTCATAACGAGGCAATCAGCCTCTTGAGGGTTAAGGGCCTTCCGCTTGCACAAAGTTTTGAGTGCGTTCAGGTGAGCACTAACCTGCCACAGCCAAGCCAACAACAGTTCACATGTTTGCATTTGCAAGTTCATTGTTTTCTATCCACCAAAACTGCTAATTGTGCTGTCGAACTACATAAATTATTGTTGGCAGTTGATATAATGCACACAGTCAACCAAGTTCTCTCTCATTTGTGAACTGCTTTTGTTGTCCTACTGTTTCACAGTTGAAGTAGGCTTACTAATAATAAAAGCTCGGCTCTCCTCTTCTGAAGTTTCAGAGTGTATAAACAACATGTCTTATTTTGCAAAGTTGCTACACCAAGTAATAAAACAAATTCATATGCACCTATTGTCCTCTGTAAATAAAAGTTTCTAGGCATTTCCCTCGCTAGTATACCATAGTAGCAAGTGGAATTTCCAAAATACTGAGCAACATATCGATTGCTAGAGGTAAGGCATTTTGAATTTGAAAGTTCAGGAAAGCAGAAACAGAAACATATTCAAGCACTTTCATATCAATGCTTCCTTTCAAGAAAAAAGCTAATTGAAATCAAAGTGCAGGCAATCAATTAAGTTAAATGAAGCACCTAGATTATTAAGACATTTGTCAACCCTGTTTGAAGTCGGCTGAAGGAACTCACACGCAAACATTTAATACCTTATCAATGGCAAGAAGGGCAGGGCACATGAAAGTATAAAGGAAGATATTACTGATAGCAGATACCTCTGTCGGATGCATGTTAAACTCCTCTAAACGTTGAAGAAGATTATGAGCTAGATCTGCTGCAGGCTCAGGAGGCAGATCCAACGAAACATTAGCAATTGTTTGCAAAAGATATACACGATCTACAGCCCATGAAAAAGTGTTTGATGTGGTATTTAGCCCTTCATCGCTGTCATGATCACCAGTGGCTTTATACTTGTCAAGGATCTGCCAATGATGATGGAGGAATTCCCAATCTGTAGCTCGGGAAAGGTATGCTGACACCTCTGAGAGTAGAAACCAAGCACCTGGAGGAGCTGTCCACTTATCTATTGGCATGGAATTGCTCAACCATAGAGATTCGGACGACCTTATGATATTTTGAAGTGTAATTACAATCTTAGGTTTGAGTTTTTTCTTCTTTCCTAAACTTGTGCAGATCTTTTTCACCCAGGGTGTCACCTCTCCATCACATATCTCTCTCAATATACCTAGAACTCCCTGAGGATACAACAACTCCTTTTCCATCTCTATAGTTGCTGCCTTGCCATTTGAACTACTGTCAGATGCATGCTTCACGGAATTGCTGGATCCAACTCTAGAAATCCGATCAAGAACCAATTCTAGGAACAGAGTCTCGCACTCTTCTTGTATGCTAGATTCATTATCAGTTATTAGACGAGGAATGGAATGTAGCCACTCCTTAACTACATTTCTTTCTGTGAATATCCTAAATGCCTGTAAAGCAAGACGTCAAATGAGATCAAACTACTAGATGCTTTATCACAAAAATAAATGGAGAGCGTAGTGAATAATCTGATAAATGCAGAAGAAGAAATATATTAATTTGACCCTGGTATTTCTTTCCTCAAATAAGCGGAGAAGTTCATATCACTCAGCAGTTTGCTCCATGACCATGTAGAGATAATGGTAGCGTAATGTATTTTTTCCTTTTCTGGATCAATGGCATCTCCACTCCCAGTTAAAGAACTGGAAGTTAGAAATTAGAATTAAGTATGTCTAGGGAAGTGTAAGCAGAATTAATCACAAGCTGCATAATAATGTGACCCCCAGTTTGTACATGATTAACTTAACATATCTGACCGATGATCCAGGGAACACAAGAAACTAAGTGGAGGTATTTTAACTGTTATCAACACATCAACACCAATTAATTAACTGAGGCTGAATTCCAAACTAATAGTTATTAAAATGACTGAAAATTTTAAACATGTATAACTTGCTATCAACCAATTACTGAAAATTTTCAACATGTATAACTTGCTATCAACCAAAGTGTCTTGCTAAAGTAGAACAGTTACAACTTCTCTAACACTAGATTCTGAGTCAAATCTCTCCATTATAGAAACCCTGCCCATCACTTATTTAGCTAGATTGCTTAATTGGAATAAGTCAGTGTAGTAACAATATAAATTGCACATAAATCACTTAACCTCTGAAAGAGCTGAAATTGCCGCTTTCCTTATGCTAACAAGTGGATCAGAACATGACATGCCCAATATCTTAAGAAAATCTTCATCTGGAGCACTGTCCGAAAAGGATGTCAACTTAGATATTACAAGAAGAGCAGCCTTTCTGACTGCAGCCTTCTCGTCCATACACCGTTTCTTCAAAATACCATTCATTAGACTTTCCGTCACTTCGTTTCCAACTGAGTCGAACCCCAGAAACTTCTTCAATACTGCTCTTCCCTTATCATTCCCCAAAAAAAATCCAACCAGTTGAGCCAAATTCGTCAAAGCCCGAGCCCTTGTTCCAGCAGTTACATCAGAGCAACGCTGAATCAACGCCTCCAAACAACTCAACGCCCAAGAATTCTCAACCTCAACATCCAACTCCCACCCAAATGGATCCTTTAACGACATCATTAAAGCTGGAATAAGGTCCACGGCTAATAACCTCAGCTGCGGTTTCCCTTGGCTCATCTTCACTACATAACTAGCAAACCTGTCTTGATCCTCAAAGTCCATAACTTTAACCATTTCCACAATGGCTTCAACAGCTGCAGCCCTTGCCTCAGCCTTTTCGGGTGCCTTTTGCACAATGTACCTTGGCAAATTCCGAACTGCTTCTTTTATACCATCCGATTCTTTCGCCAACCCCATGATCATTCTATTAACCACAAATTCCAAAGCTAAAGTCTTTGCTGGTGATTTAACCAATAAAATCAGTGGTGTCAATGACTTTAATATCTCAACAGCTGAATTCTTTTGATCCCCATGTTCACTTTTTAGCACTTCACTCAAAATCTGATTACATATCTCACAAAATCTCCCATAATAACCCCCACATAAGTCAACTGCTGTAACTGCAATTTCAGCCATAGTTTGTACCAAACTCCTCAAACAATCAGGAAACCGACTCAAATGCACCAAACCTAACACCAATATCAACCTCTCAAGCACAATGAACAAAGCCCGAACATCAAATTCACTATCATTCTCACTATCCTCACTATTTCTCCCTCCTCCTTTTCGACCCGGGCCAGACCGGGCCCTACCTTTCTTCTTCTTCCCTTGACTACTCGAGCCCGACCCATTAAAAGAAATCGAAAAGGGTGTCTTAAACCCCTTACGAATTGAACGAAGCAGCGAGAGAAAAGCCATGGGAGTGAAGAGTGTGAAAACGGGGGAATTAGGGGTGAGAAGTAGAGATAAGTAAACTTTTGAGGCTAAAAGTGAAATATTTAGAGGTGCTGAGTCCATTGTTGAAGAAATTGAGTTGATTAATGAAGTGGGTGAGATTTTTCTTGAAGATAATTCATCGTAAAAATCTTCAATATCTAATGGGTCTTTGGTTTTGAGAGTGTGATCTAATAGGGTTTGTACGTCAATTAGGGTTGATTCTGAAATGGGGGTTTGATTAATTTCGAGGTCGTTTACTATTCTTTGTATGGTGTCTTCCATGGAGAATTTGGAAGCCATTGTTGTGGCCTTCTGAAGCTTTGACTTTTCGTCAACTGTGTTCTAATCTGTTAAGAGCTTACGGTCTTTGAATTTTTGGTTTTCCCGCTCAATTGAATGTGTGTTTGGAGTTTGTAAAGTTCAAAAGGGGATCCAATTTCTTTTATTTTTAAATTAAGAAAATATGTGGAAAGATATTGAGAATATGAAATACTTTTCTTCTTCTTTTTTTCACCAAAACATTTTTGACGTTTGTTCGTGGACTTGTAAATAAAGTCTTTCACGATTATTTTTTAAGTTGAACTTGTAGTTTGTAGGTTATTTCAGAGTTCGAAATTAAAGTAAGGCAAATTGCAACTTGAAAAACTAAAGTAACATGAAAAAAAAAATGTAAAACAAAATTAAACTACATATAGTGTATGCCTAGCATGCACTATATCCTCCTCGCCAAATGCCCAGACTAATGGCCAGGAGGGTATAGCGCATCCTAGGCTTGCACTATATATAATTTTTTTGTTCTACATTTCTTTTCACGTTACTTTGATTCTTCAAGTTATATTTTGCTTTGCTTTGATTCCGAACTCGTGTATTTCAAGTGAAAACTATTCAAATCTTCAACTTCTATTCACAAATTTTAAACTTATACAGAAAAAAACTTAAAAGCATATAACTATCTAAACATATCTTCTACATTCGCAATATTTTCAAATAATCTTGTTTCTTTCTTTTTTGCTCTATTGATTTATTTGACAGCCTCCCGGACCCCATTATCAATAGTATTATTCTTTAGCGGGAGGCATGTCTCGGTTAATGCTTCACGTGAGATACTTTTATTAGTAAACGTTGTAATATGATTTGCAGTTCTATGATATGTATGGTTTCAATTCTCACTGCCCCTTTCATCTTCCTACCATGTAATGAGAAATAAAATGAAAAAAAATCGTTGGTGCTAGGGCACGAACTCGAGGTCTTTTCATACTCTAATATTGCATTAAATTATATGTATCGACTAATTTTAAAAGTTTGAATAGGTCACTCATAACTTTTCGATCTATTTACGTATTTAGATTTATAATAATAATAAGATTTATAACAATAGTAAGACTATATAACTATATATATATATATAAATGTACATTTTATCACGAAGGCTCTATAGATAGTGTAATCATTTCTGCTAATTTAGTACACTATTAGCAACCTTTGTAGTTAATAATTTTCCATTTTCTTTTTTGCTGCTTGTTTATCTTAAAACGGATAACAATTGAATTTATATGTGGCTTTAATGATACGTGATATAACTTAGCACAAATTGAAAATATATATATATATATATATATATATATATATATATATATATATATATATATATATATATATATATATATATATATATATAT
>ML397438.1:2174-58455 GCA_005239525.1 Nicotiana knightiana | reverse complement strand
TGTACTTACTTGGTAAGTTGAGAAATAGACAAGAGATTGTACTTAAAGTCAGGTATAAAAAGAACATTAATAGTACTATGATCATTAAGTACTATAGTATTTCCTATGTGTGATACTGTCACTACATTTCTTATTGGTAATTGAATTGTGCCTCTTCGATGTTTTGGTAAAAACTCGTAATTGTTTAGCATATATAGGTTGGATGTCATATGATTTGAGGCACTTGTGTCTACTATCCAGTTATGATTAAGATACTTGGATAGTCAAGCTATCAGAGTACCTGCAGTAGCAGCCCTTGAAGATGGTCCCTCTCAGCACTCTTGTTGAGCAGCTGAACGATCTGTTGATATTGTTGCTGTTTAAGATAGGGAGAAGGTGGTGGAGGCTAAGAATAAGTGGTATATTGAGGCATCATAGGATATTGAGGCATAACGGCAGGTTGAGACACTACATAATGATCTCCTCTACCATATTGAACTCTAGCCCTAATGGCTAGAGTTCAATATGGATTGTTCTGTATTTTCACTCTACCACTCCATTCTGGTGAGGAGGGTAAACACATGAACTCTAGTGGATGATTCCAAGATAAGAGACCAATGCTTTAAAATAAACACAAAACAATTCACTCCTATTCAGTGCTTTAATAGTAGTAGAGAAAGTATTTTGCACTGTGGTTAAGAAGTTTTTGATGACCACTATAACATCAGACTTAGAATTGATTAAGAACAACCAAGTATATTTAGCATAGTCATCCACAATAGTGAAAAAAAATCTTTTTCCATCATATGTAGGTACCTTATAGGCCCCCCAGATATCACAATGTACTAGTTCAAATATTTCCTTGGTAGCTGTAGTACTTAACTGAAAGGGTAACTTTGATTGCTTTGCTACAAGGCACACAATACAGTGATATAAACCTACACTTTTCAGTACTCTGCTCATCATGCTTTTTTATTACATCAATACGAGCATGTCCTAGTCTGAGATGCCATAGGTGAGTAATGCAACACTAATAGACTCAGAACTAAGAGTAGGTGTGTGCACATTTATTTAATAGTTGTGATTTCTGGAGTGATTTCACTTTCAACAGATAGAGTCCATGCTCTTCCTTACAAATCCCCAGCACCTGACCACTGTAGAGGTCCTGAAATATGCAGAAATCAGGGAAGAATGCCACTAAGCACTGTACTTACTTGGTAAGTTGAGAAATAGACAAGAGATTGTACTTAAAGTCAGGTATAAAAATAACATTAATAGTACTATGATCATTAAGTACTATAATATTTCCTATGTGTGATACTGTCACTACTTTTCTTATTGGTAATTGAACTGTGCCTCTTCGATGTTTTGGTAAAAACTCATAATTTTTTAGCATATATAGGTTGGATGTCATATGATTTGAGGCACTTGTGTCTACTATGCAGTTATGATTAAGATACTTGGATAGTCAAGCTATCAGAGTACCTGCAGTAGCAGCCCTTGAAGATGGTCCCTCTCAGCACTCTTGTTGAGCAGCTGAACAATCTATTGATATTGTTGATGTGTAAGATAGGGAGAAGGTGGTGGAGGCTAAGAATAAGTGGTATATTGAGGCATCATAGGATATTGAGGCATAACGGCAGGTTGAGACACTGCAGAATGATCTCCTCTACCATATTGAACTCTAGCCCTAATGGCTAGAGTTCAATATGGATTGTTCTGTATTTTCACTCTACCACTCCATTCTGGTGAGGAGGGTAAACACATGAACTCTAGTGGATGATTCCAAGATAAGAGACCAATGCTTTAAAATCAACACAAAACAATTCACTCCTATTCAGTGCTTTAATAGTAGTAGAGAAAGTACTTTGCACTGTGGTTAAGAAGTTTCTGATGACCACTATAGCATCAGACTTAGAATTGATTAAGAACAACCAAGTATATCTAGCATAGTCATCCACAATAGTGAAAAATTATCTTTTTCCATCATATGTAGGTACCTTATAGGCTCCCCAGATATCACAATGTACTAGTTCAAATATTGCCTTGGTAGCTGTAGTACTTAACTGAAAGGGTAACTTTGATTGATTTGCTACAAGGCACACAATATAGTGATATAAACCTACACTTTTCAGTACTCTGCTAATCATGCTTTTTTATTACATCAATACGAGCATGTCCTAGTCTGAGATGCCATAGGTGAGTAATGCAACACTAATAGACTCAGAACTAAGAGTAGGTGTGTGCACATTTATTTAATAGTTGTGATTTCTGGAGTGAGTTCACTTTCAACAGATAGAGTCCATGCTCTTCCTTACCAATCCCCAACACCTGACCACTATAGAGGTCCTGAAATATGCAGAAATCAGGGAAGATTTCCACTAAGCACTGTACTTACTTGGTAAGTTGAGAAATAGACAAGAGATTGTACTTAAAGTCAGGTATAAAAAGAGCATTAATAGTACTATGATCATTAAGTACTATAGTATTTCCTATGTGTGATACTGTCACTACATTTCTTATTGGTAATTGAACCGTGCCTCTTCGATGTTTTGGTAAAAACTCGTAATTGTTTAGCATATATAGGTTGGATGTCATATGATTTGAGGCACTTGTGTCTACTATCCAGTTATGATTAAGATACTTGGATAGTAAAGCTATCAGAGTACCTGCAGTAGCAGCCCTTGAAGATGGTCCCTCTCAGCACTCTTGTTGAGGAGCTGAACAATCTGTTGATATTGTTGCTGTGTAAGATAGGGAGAAGGTGGTGGAGGCTAAGAATAAGTGGTATATTGAGGCATCATAGGATATTGAGGCATAACGATAGGTTGAGACACTGTAGAATGATCTCCTCTACCATATTAAATTCTAGCCTGCATCTGTTTCCTTTCACCTTGCTGATAGACTTCAGCACTGGCATGATTATCATATAGACTAGATATTTCTCCTTTCTTCTTAGGTTTGAAGTCAGCTGGATAGCCAATTAGCTTATAGCAATTTTCCTTAGTATGTATTTTTTAGTGGAAGTATTCACACTGTACTTGGTTTCTTCTTTGTTTGAAATTAGCTCCTGAGTTACCAGAGGTTTTATTACTGTAAAGGGCAGTACTTTCCACTCTCTCAGTCACTTGTAATGTTTGTGAGAAATTGGCTAAACTCCTTTGGCTTTCCTGATCCACAAGTAGGGAATAGGCCTCGTTGATTCTAGGAATTAGGGACATCATCATAACTTGACTTATGGACTGTGAGTATGACTGTTTTAGGCGCATGAGAAATTGAAGAAGCATGTGTTGCTCAAAATGCTGAGCATACTTCTTCGATTCTAGACATGGACCATTAGGGCAGGGCATGAGAGCATCAAACCCATCCCAAAGATCCCTCAGTTTTGAAAAATAATCAGATATGGTCATGGTTGCTTGAGTCAAAGTATGAATCTCTTTATGAAGATAGATAACTCTCAAACCATTCACTTTATCAAATCTATCTTTTAGGTCTTCCCATACTTTGTGAGCATCATATGGATACACTACACTACTTAATAAACCTGGTCTAACTGCATTCATAATCCATGAGAGAGCTACATCATTGACTTTCCCCCATTGATCATACAGTTCAGGTGCTTTCTTAGATTTAGGAAATTGTCCATCCACAAAAACTAGTTTAATCTTTCCTAGCAAACCAATCCTCATAGACCTACTCCACAAAGCATAATTATCTGATCCAGTTAATTAGAGGGAAATCATAGTACTACATGGAGTGTCTGCTGGTTGAAGGAAGAGAGGATGATTGAGATTAATTGTGGGAATATTGACAGTGGAAGCTGTACCATTCTTTGTTTCAGCGGTTGTGACATTCACATCATCTCCAATCACCATTATTAAGAAGAATTGAGCTGAATTTCAGAACTAGATTCAACACTTGCAAACCCTAGTTCCATTACGTGTCACTAGAAGACTATTCTACAGATCTTCTGCAGAATTGGAAACACCTGAAAGGAGGAAGGGCCATGAGTTAGTAATTGAGAGTGTATCGAGTCTCACAGCTCTGATACCATGTTGACAACTATGAAATGGCATTTGAGTTGGAGCAGAGATGAGCATGAGAGGAAACCTCTAATATGAGAGAATATGATTTTGTGATATATCAAAACTGAATTCTATATCTTCAATAACTGTACACTGTGTATATATATACATCTCACACACAATATTAACTAGCTTCTAGAATCTTCTAGCAACCGACTAACTAACCAGCTTAATTTACTAAATAATGTTACTCCTAACTTGACTCTAGTTACATCAGCTTGTTAGCTTTAACCATGGTCAACAAATATTATAGAAACAGTTTGTATTTAACATTTCAAAAAATAATTTTTAGACTCAGATTATAAACTACGGAGTATCTTGTATCATATATATCATCTGGCTCCATTTTTATATAGCGAGCCACAGAATTAGCACGACTCTGCTTTCATCATTAATGCTTATACTTTTCTTAAACAATAGTAATATCTTTCAAAGATTACATTCATTAATTTTTTTAGTCCTAAGGTGGATCCATTGGGCACTGAAATTTACATGAATCACGACAATCTGGCTGATTGTCCCTTTTTCCTTTTAGCTTAATTTCTATGAGATGTGCAAAGACGAGAGTGGTTTATAATTCACGATCAGAGTGACAAGGCTTACCTTTTGTCCTTATTTTATTCTCATCGACAGTGGTTTCCGAAATGACTACATAGTACTGAGATTTTTGCTTCGTTACTGTCAAACATCTGCCATGGATGCTTCTAGACTGAGCTAAGAGAGATCATTGCTTAGAGAGGGAAAGAGACGATGAGGAAAATATTTTTACTATTTTATTGATCAACCACCTATACACATACATATACAGTGTAAAACCAATTGACTTGAACTAACTTCTAATTGTATAATTAGCAACTAATCTAACAGACTCCTTGCCAGCTAAGTGCCAACTAGCTTCCTACTCGAGCTACACCTTTAACACTCCTTCTCAAGCCGTGTAATGTGAAAAAATTTAACATTCCTAGCTTTGATAATAGGAAGTCATGTTGTGCCTTTCCTAAACCTTTAGTTAGAATATCTGCCAACTGCAAGCTTGTGGACACATGTTCTATGCGTATAAGGCCTTCTTGTATCTTCTCCCAAATAAAGTGGAAATCGATTTCTATGTGCTTCATTCATTCATGATAGATATGATTAGCAACAATTTGAAGTGTCGTCATGCTATCACAATGTAGTTTAACAGGCAACTTCAGCTTCACCTTCAGTTCCTTACACAGTCCAATGAGCCAAACTATTTCTGGATACTTCTGTATTCTGCCTCTGTTGAACTTCTTGACACTGTACTTTGCTTCTTTCAAGGAGTCTCCCAGCTTGACTATGAAGCCACTAACTGACCTTTTTGTCATGGGACAAGTAGCCCAGTCCGCGTCATAGTAGACTGTAAGTTGTGAGGATGGCTTAGAAGAAAACAAGATGACCAAACCAGGTGCACTCTTCAAGTACTTCACCACCCTTAGAGTCCCTTCCATGTGTGAACTCTTTGGTCTATGCATAAATTGACACAGGTTCTGCACCGTGTAACTTATATCTGGTCGAGTCATTATTAGGTAGAGCAACTTCCCTACCAGTTTCTGATAGCCATTAGAATCATACAACAACTCATCATCACTGCCCTTAGTTTTATAGCTGTGATTCAATTCCACACTGGTGAACCTTTGATTGACCTCTATAGGTGTGTCAACAGGACTAGAACTAGCCAATCCTAAGTCTGCAATAAGGTCCAGTGCAAACTTTCTTTGACATACTAGTATTCCATCTGTGCTCCTTCCAATTTCAATACCAATAAAGTATATCATCTCCTCCAGATCCTTGATCTTGAAATGCTAAATAGAGCATGATCCCAGCTACATAAATGAGAGATGGAGAAGAACCTATAATGAGGAGGTGATCCACATAAACCAGGATGAGGACCAGCTCATTCCCTAATCTTTGAGTAAAGAGGCAATAGTCATGATGACTTTGAACAAAGCTTGAGGAGAGAAGTGCCTCACAAAGCTTAATATTCGACTGTCGAGAGGCTTGTTTCAAGCCATATAAAGACTTATGTAGCTTTCATACTCTCCTACACTCCCTCTGCCCTAGAAGACCAGGAGGTGGAACCATGTAAACATCCTCCACAAGATCACCCTGGAGAAATGCGATGAATACATCTATTTGATGCAACCTCCAACGATGCATTGCAGCCAAGGATAAGACAGTCCTCACAGTGACATCTTAACCACAAGAGAAAAAGAATCTTGGTAATCCAACCCCTCCTGCTAAGTATACCCCATAGCTACCAAACGAGCTTTGTATCTATCCATCTCTCATTTAGCATTGTATTTGAATTATATCTATTTACAACCAATGGCCCTCTTGTTAGGAGGTAGATCAACCAGCCGCCAAGTGTGAGTGTCTTGAAGGGCCTGCAGTTGTTGGTGCATAATTTCTACCCACTGTGGATCATAAAGAGCTTTTTCATATGTATCAGGCACCCTCATAGATGAGATGTTGCAAATGACCTTGTAATAGGGGTTCGAAAGTGAAGCAGATGACATGTATGCTGATAAAGGATAAGTTGTGACCACCACAACATGTGATAGAGGCTTGGACCCCTTATGAACATAGTCACTAAGCCAACTAGGAGGCTTGGAGGTTCTGCATGACTTTCTTATGCCGGTAAGCTCACAAGAACCTAGAAAAATAGTAACACCTGGTACATTATCATAACGAGCCCCACCAAGAGTGGGAAAGTCAGTACCAGTAGCAGGGACTGATACAACAATAACATTCTCAGAGACACCAGCTGTAGAGTCTCCTAAATTCAAAGAAGTAGGAATAGAAGGAATGGAGGAGATAGAGATTGGATCAGTTATTGTTGACCCATGTCACTGCATTATTTTGATGATTGACAAAAGGCTGACCAGTTGAACCAGGTCCATCAGAGCACACATACTTGACCGGACGAGTTGGCACACAAACCTTATATACATAGGAGATGAATGCAATTGTGAAGTATCAATGAACAAGAGGAGTATCTTCTTATGCGAAAAGATTGCAAATTGATGAAAGAATAGAAGTCGAATTCAGCAAGGACATAAACGAAGGAAGGAAGTTGAGTTTGATAAGAACTTGTTCTCCCAGGTAGAGTTGAACTGGAATTGGAAGACAAGCTCAATGACTGAATCTATAAATACTTGATGTATTTCTGCTGAAGAAATGAGACGCACAAAGCTGAAGTGAATCAAAATCTGAAAGCAAAATTCCTAGAGTTATTTTTGCTAGCAGAATCATTGTGCGATGCAAAGGCTACAGTTCAACTAGACGAACTGGTTTCATCAAATTGATTATTGAGTCTAGTTGATTGTAGTAGGAGCTTTAATATTGTATCTTTTAAGCTTTCATAGAAGCAATTGTAATAGGTACGTATTCATCAAGTTAAAGTTATCTTGAGGTGTGTAGAGATTAGCTAGGGGCTAGTTAGTACAAAGGGTTAGAGTTAATCCTTAGGATTACAAAAGAGTTTATTTTGTAAGTCCGTTTGGCTCAGAGTTTTTAGTGAAGAGTTGAGCAAATCCTACTAAGGAGTAGGTCGTGGTTTTTTCACCTTTTGAGCCAGGTGTTTTCCACGTAAAAATCTCCGTGTTTTTTAATTTACTGCTTCTTATTATTCCACAACAGTAGTAGTTGGAACACCAAGAAGAAACAGGTTCTTCTACTAAGACAACACTCGAAAATTGGGTACCACACATAACCTATCTTCTTGTGTTGTATTGAAGTCTAAAACAACAATTGGTATCAGAGCAGGTTACCCTTGAAAGGATAACACCTTGGAGAAGATCAAGATGAGTGCACCGCCTGGAAATTGGGAAGGTCAATCAACTGCAAGGCCACCACTCTTCAATGGCCAATACTACTCATGGTGGAAAAATAGGATGAAGGATCACCTAATTGGAGAAGACTATGAAGTCCTGGACATAGTCACTGATGGTCCTCTAGCCACCATGATGAAGACTGCTGAAGGTATAGATATACCAAAGACAAGAGCTGATTGCACTACTGAGGATCTAAAGAATTGGGAGAAGAATGCAAAGGCCAAAAGGTGGCTAGTATGTGGACTGGGTCCAGACGAGTATAGCAGAATCCAAAGCTGCACCACTGCCAAAGTGATTTGGGACACCTTGCAAGTAGCCCATGAAGGAACACCTCAGGTAAAAAGGTCAAGAGGTACTCTACTATACTCTTAGTATGAAAACTTCACTATGAAAGAAAGAGAGACTATCAAGGGATGTACACAAGGTTCACAACCTTGACTAATGAACTGAAGTCTATTGGAAGAATCATTATTGAAGAGGACAAGGTTGAAAATATCCTAACAAGGTTCTTGCCTATTTCTTGGGAAAGCAAAATCACTGCTATCCAGGAATCTAAAAATATGGCAACCCTCAGATTGGATTGGAAACCTCACTGCCTATGAACTGAGAAGGCAGACAATGAAGATGGATGGTCCAAAGAAGGAGAGAAGTCTAGCCCTAAGAATCACCGAGGGATCAGATCTGGAAGATGATGAGATGTGCATGATCACCAAAGAATTCAGAAACTTTCTCATGAGGAAGAAAGGCATCTCTAGAGGAGGAAACTACAACAAAGCAAAGGCTCTAGAAAGACCAACCAATGAGGGATGCTATAAATATGGTAAAACTGACCATCTCATTAAAAACTGTCCTCAGTGGGAAGTAGAGTGGAAAAAGGAAAGATATGAGAGAAGGAAAATGAGGAAGGAACAGGTTCAACCCAAGACAACCACAACAAAGGCTATAGTTGCTGCTTGGGGTGAAAGTTCAGATGAAGAATCAGAAGATGGGGAGACTGAAGATTAGGCGCTCATGGCAATTGGAGAATCTCACAATGAATCACATGAAGAACCAGAGGTAAGTATCTCTCATCTTAAAAACAAAGTAAAGTTCCTATCTAAGGATAAACTCTCTGAGTTGCTACGTGATTTCATAGTTGATTATGAGAAAACAACCAAAGAGAAGGATCAACTATCTAAAGAATGTGCAATGCTAAAAGCAAAATACATAAACTGGAAATCAGAGTCAGTGAATCTGAAAAGAAAAACACTAACTTGTTGAACCAGGTTCATCCTCTTGAAACTGATATTCTAGAACTAAATCCTGAAAACATAAAGCTAAAGCTAGGATCAAGTAAAAAGGTTGTTGATCATTCTCATATCATGTTAGAAGAAAATATAAGAAAATTAAAAGATAAGATGTATGCCAAGGACGAACAAATAAAAACTCTTAATGAACAACTTGGCAAAGTCAAACATGAATTAGATCGAGCCTGTAAATGGAATAAATCCTCTGACGCCGTGATATGGCTTCAAGAGAATCATAGTAGCAACAAGAGAGGGATTGGATTTGGAAGTCAATTGGCCAAGTGGGATCCCAAAAATAAGTATCTCACCCTTCCTGAGAATAAAATCTGCACCCATTGTGGTAAGACTGGACACTACAAATATGAGTGTATTGCAAAAGAGCAGGCCAGTCGAAAAAATGAGAGGTTTGTAAAAGGGAAAAATTGGCTACCAAATTGGGCCAAGAAAAATTTGATTCATCCATTCTCCCATAGAAAAGGACCCAAACTAGTTTGGGTTCTTAAAACTAACCCTTGATTCTTTTGTAGGTTCAAGTGAGAGGAGGCAGCCAAATTTGGTATTTGGATAGTGGCTGCTCAAAGCATATGACTGGGAACATGGAACAGTTCCTTTCACTTGAAAGTCTCAAAGGAGGAAATGTCTCCTTTTGAAACGGAAAGAAAGGTGAAATTATTGGGGTTGGTAAGGTAGGTAAGGATGACACACGATCCATTGAACATGTGTATCTAATAGATGGCTTGAAATATAACTTGATCAGTGTATCACAACTGTGTGACAGAGGTAACCTGGTTGCTTTTACTTCCACAAAATGTTTTGTGATTAACCTGTTTACTGACAAAATTGTTTTGTAGGGAAAAAAATGAATAACATCTATGTCACAGACTTGTCCACACTGTCTAAAAAGGAACTCACTTGCCTAAGTGTGTTGGACAATGATCCCCTCATGTGGCACAAACGACTTGGTCATGCGAGTCTAACTCAACTTAACAAACTAGTCTATAAGGACTTAGTGGTAGGACTTCCTAACATTAAGTTCAAGAAGAACAAAGTTTGTGAGGCATGTGGCAGGGGGAAGCAGGTAATGTCCCCTTTCAAAAGTAAGAAAATAGTTAGTACCACCAGGACGTTGGAACTGGTTCATATGGATCTATGTGGTCCTATGAGAACTCTGAGTAGAGGTGGTAAGAGATATGTGATGGTGCTAGTTGATGATTATTCAAGGTTCACTTGGACCTTATTCCTGGCATCTAAGGATGAAGCATTTGATATGTTCACCTCATTTGTCAAGAAAACTCAAAATCAATTAGGACATCAACTAGCATCAATAAGATCTGACCATGGTACTAAATTTGAGAATGCTAAGTTTGTTGAGTTCTGTGATGAACATGGTGTTAATCATAAATTTTCTTCTCCTTTAAACCTACAACAAAATGGGGTTGTTGAAAGGAAAAATAGAACTCTTGAAGACATGGAAAGAACCATGCTCCTATTTAGCAAACTACCTCACAACTTCTGGGCTGAAGTAATAAATACTGCTTGCTACATAATCAATAGATGAATGACTAGACCTCTAGTAGAGAAAACTCCACATGAATTACATAAAGGGAGAAAGCCCAATATATCCCACTTCAGGGCTTTTAGATGCAAGTGTTTTGTACACAATAATGGCAAAGATTCCCTAGGAAAATTTGACCCCAGAAGTGATGAGGGAGTATTTTTGGGATATTCATCACATAGTAAAGCTTATAAAGTGTATAATAAAATAAATATGTGTGTATAAGAAAGTATACATGTTGTCTTTACTGAAACTAAAATTCTTGCTGCGAGACAGGAACCTGAAGATGAGGAGCTTGGACTGATAAGAAGCAGTGATCACACTAAAGTAAGCATGAAAGGTGGAACAGATGATGGACCAGGTTCAACTACCCTAAGCATCATGACAGGGGGAACTCAACATATGCAACCTGTCCCTGATCCTGCTCTACAGCAACAAGACACCATGAAATTGTCTAAGAATGAAGAACTGGTACTCAAACCACACAGATATCACAGTTCTCACCCTCTTGAGAACATCATAACAGATTTGACATCCGAAATCAAAACAAGATCATCCTTGAAAAATCTGTGTGTGTTTGACGCCTTTCTATCCATGATCGAACCAAAGAACATTGGGGAAGACCTACAAGATGCTGATTGGGTAAACGCCATGCAAGAAGAGCTGAATCAGTTTGAATGAAGTGAAGTATGGCACTTGGTACCCAGACCACTAGACAGATCAGTGATTGGCACCAAGTGGTTCTTCAGGAACAAGCTCGATGAGGATGAAACTGTTACAAGGAATAAGGCAAGACTAGTTGTTCAAGGGTATAGTCAAGAAGAAGGAATTGACTATGATGAGACCTTTGCCCCTGTGGCAAGACTAGAGTAAAGAGTGCCTTTCTCAATGGCTTTCTAAAGGAAGATGTATTTGTCAAGCAGCCTCCAGGTTTTGAAAACAAGGAGTCACTTGACCACGTATACAAACTCGACAAGGCTCTATATGGTCTCAAACAAGAACCAAGAGCATAGTACGAAAGATTATCAAAATTCCTACTAGAACATGGGTACAAACGAGGCAAAATTAATAGTACTTTGTTCTTAAGGGAAAAAGGTAAGGATCTTCTGGTTGTGCAAATATATGTTGATGATATCATATTTCGAGCGACTTCTGAGAAACTGAGCAAGGAATTTGCTATGCTAATGGGAAGTGAGTTTGAGATGAGCATGATAGGTGAGATAAACTTTTTCTTAGTCTTGAAAATTATGAAAAACCCAAATGGAACAATGATCCACCAACAAAAGTATGTGAAAGAATTTCTCAAGAAGTTTAAAATGGAAGACTCAAAAGAAATAGACACTCCCATAGCCACAACTACAAAATTGGATATGGATGAACTTGGTTCATCTGTTGATCAGAAGCTATATAGAGGGATGATTGGGTCTCTATTGTATCTCACTGCCAGCAGACCTGATATTGTGTTTAGTGTTGGATTATGTGCTAGGTTTTAGGCAAATCCAAAGGAGTCCCACCTCACTGCAGTAAAGAGAATTTTGAGATATTTGAAAGGCACCACTGATTTATGCCTTTGGTATCCTAAAGGTAGTAATTTCGACCTTGTAGGATATGCTGATGCTGATTATGCAGGATTCCTGGTTGACAGGAAAAGTACTTCAGGTATGGCTCACTTTTTGGGTTCATGCCTTGTGTCTTGGGCTACCAAGAAACAAAATTCAGTAGCCTTGTATACTGCTGAGGCTGAATATGTGGCTGCAGCCTTATGCTGTGCCTAGTTGTTATGGATCAAACAACAACTCATGGGCTTTGGTATTGATGTGGGATGCATTCCTATATTTTGTGATAACACTAGTGCTATTAGTATGACAAAGAACCCGGTTCATCACAAAAGGACTAAGCACATAGATGTTAGACACCATTTCTTAAGGGATAACTATGAAAAAGGAATGATCTCAATCGAATTTTGTGCTACTGATCATCAAATTGCTGATATATTCACTAAAGCACTTAGTAGGGAGCATTTTGAGAGAAACAGGCTGGAATTATGGATGATTAAGATCACCTTATTGAAGAGAAAGAATTTTTTTATAAATGAATTTTTTGCTAGAAAAGTTTTAGGTACTTAATCAAATTAACAATTGCTCAGCATCATGTCTTTATTGCCATACTCTTGTGCCATGTATTAAAATGATTCCGTGGATACTAATAATGTTTATCTATCTTTGTAAATTGAGGCAATCTAAAGATTTCAAACAGGCTGAACCTGGTTCATCTATGATAATTCATCTGACTGATGAGGTACATACTCTTCTCCATATAGTAATTCAATTACAGTCACACATGAGCATGATTCTATCTATATTTGGTTCATTACAAATTCTCTGTACTAATCCGTAAATGAACCCATTCCAAGGAGTCACATCAACACTCAATTACCTAGAAATAGGAGACTCTCAACCGTCAAATCAATGACACTCCTACAACTATTACACTTCCACTTGAATTAATTTTTTATCCGTTATAAAATTAATTGCCATATATTATAAAAGATAATCATTACTCCTATCTTCATAAAGCTTCCTTCAACCAAGGTTAACTCATAGTACACTACCCAAAACCTGCAAAACACGTCCTGTCCTCTCAACAGAAAAAACGTCTTCACCTCCACCAGATTCCTCATCTAATTCCTCACGTAATCGTGATTACGATGGAGGAAATTCTGAATCTGTCTCCAATTCTCCATCTGTTTACAGCTCCGAATCACCAAAAATTCCATCATCCCCTAAAATACACCCGTTCTTGAACCCACACCAAACCCTAATCCTGCCCCCAAGAATCGTCGTTTTAAAGTTCTTGCCCGGGAATCTGTTGCTTCTAGGGCTAGGAAAAAATTCTTGGAGGATATTAAAGCAGACAAAAGTACTAAGTCAGACTCATCCAGTGAATCATTTAAACTAGCTAATGAGGAAGAAGCACCTGGTTCAACCAGTTCTGAAAAAGGTAATCTTGAAGTCGACTCTGAATTTACTTCAGCTGATAAAAGATTCGTGTTGGTAGGGTCTGTTATTGATGTCGAAATCTCTGGAAGGAAGAAGGATGGGAGAAAATAAAGAATTCTTGAGAGAGAGGGAGAACAAGATGTGAGGGGATCTAGGGATGATGGTACCACATTGGCCATTTGTTGTCCCTTTCCTGAAATTATGGGAGAAAAAGTCATTGATTTAGGGGGAAGCATAGTAGAGGATGTTGCAGCAGGTCTTGCATGTCTGAAGAAAGCTATAAATGAACCTGGTTCATCAGGGGAAGAAACATTGTGTGACGACCCAAGGGGTCATCACCTATTTTATTACCCCATTCCGTACTCCTGAGGCCTTGAAAATCTCATTTGTAGTTGCCTCGATTTGTGTGTGCAATCTGGGCGCGTAGCTGGACAGCTTAAATATGAAATTATATGAAATATGCTAGATTTAATATTAACATGAATAAATTTGACTTCAGTCAATATTTTGGGTGAACGAACCCGGACCCGGACCCGTGATTTGACGGTCCCGAAGGGTCCGTAGGAAAATATGGGACTTGGGCGTATGCCAGGAATCGAATTTCGAGGTCCGAAGCCCGAGAAATGAATTTTTGAGTAAAATTTGTTTTCTGAAAATATTTAATGAAATTGAAAATGAAACCTGATTAGAATGTGATGGTATCGGGCCCGTATTTTGGTTCCGGTGCCTGGTACAGGTCTTATATATGGTTTAAGTCCTTTCTATAAAGTTTGGTTGAAAACGAATTTCGTTTGACGTGTTTCGTACTTAAAATGGAAAATTTGATGTTTTATGAAGTTTGATAAAATTCATTAATTTTGAGGTTAATTCGATGTATATGATGTTATTTTGGTGATTTGATCGCACGGATAAATTCATAGGATGTTTTTGAGGTAGTGGGTGTATTTGGTTTGGAGCCCCGACGCCTCGGGTGAGTTTTGGATAGGCCACAAATTGTATTTTTGAACTTGGGAATTTGCTGGTGCAACTGATCTGCAGACTTCGCATTTGCGAAGCCAGCATCGCAAATGCGAGCTATTCATCGCAAATGCGAAGGTGCCCTTGCTGGCCAGGAATCGCAAATGCGACCAGGAGGTTCTCAAATGCGTAGGCATACCTCGGCAGGCCTGCGCGCAAATGCGACCATGAGGTTCGCAAATGCGAAGGCTGGGAATGTCTGAAGGGTTAGCAATTCTGAACCCCTGTTCACAATTCCCATGCCAACCAGTAGCCGACACTGTACAAAACCGAAATTTTCACTTCATATTTCATATTTTCTTAAACTCAAACACTCTTAGGCGATTTTTCCAAGAACAAGACTTCTTCCAAATCATTTGTAAGTTGGTTTTTACTCAATTCTTTCAATCATTAACATCATTTAACATGTTTTCAACTTAAAATCAAAGATTTTCATCGGTGAAAATTGGGTGTTTTGGGTAGAACTTGGGTTTTTCTAAAATTGGGATTTGAGTGGGTAATTGACCTCCGATTTGAGAGATTCTTATATGGCTAGACTCGTGAGAGTACGAGGGTTCTGAAAAATTTAAAATTTACCCGACTCCGAGATGCTGGCCTGAGGGGGGTTTTGATAATTTCACGTAATTTCGCGCCATAACCTTAAATTTAATAGTAGAATCAGTCATGAGATGTTATTTACAGTATGAAATTTGTTTGAATAGAGTTGGGCCATTTGGAGTCGGATTCTCATGGCAAACGTGTGGTTTCAGGTTGATTGCTATACTTCGGACCCGAGGTAAGTGTTTGGTCTAACCATAGCTTGAGGGAATAGGAGTTGAGTATAATTTGCTACTTGCTGATTGTCAAATACGATGTATAGGCATGGTGGCGAGTATCTATACATTGGTGTCTAGCATGACCGTGAGTCCTTATATTGTGAATATTCAGATTTTATGGTAATTTCCATGCTTGATTGATGATTTCTATATGTTGTGAAGAGTATGTGAAGGGAATTTTAATCTTTAAACTTTGTTGGAGCATTGGCTCAGATTGTAATACGAATGATGAAGATATATGAGACAATTGTATCATTTGGAGCATTGGCTCAGATTGTAATACGAATGATGAAGGTAGATGAGATAATTGTATCCTTTGGATCATTGGCTCAAGTAATAGAGTAAATTATGAAATGAAATGAAGTGAAAGAAAGAGAAAGAGCTACTAAAATATAACCTTGCCGGGTCATTGTTGCTTTGATATTGTTTCCCTTATTGGGATGTTGAGATTACTGTTATTGTTCCTATGCCGGGATTTAATAGTTTAATTGATGTTCCCTTGCCGGGATTTCTATTTTTACTCTGTTTATTTCCTTGCCCTTGTTTGTGATTGCTGTTTGGCTGAGGAAGAGTGTTAAAGCACGAAGGGTGATGCCGTACCATGTTTATATTTATTATGCACGAGGGAAAATTTCGTGCCATGTTTATATTGTTATTATGCATGAGGGGACATTCCGTGCCATGTTTATATTGTTATTATGCACAAGGGGACATTCCGTCCCATATTTATATTTATTATGCATGAGGGGACATTCCGTGCCATGTTTATATTGTTATTATGCACAAGGGGACATTCCGTCCCATATTTATATTTATTATGCATGAGGGGACATTCCGTGCCATGTTTATATTGTTATTATGCACGAGGGGACATTCCGTGCCCTATTTATATTTATTATGCACGAGGAGACATTCCGTGCCATGTTTATATTGTTATTATGCACGAGGGGACATTCCGTGCCCTATTTATATTTATTATGCACGAGGAGACATTCCGTGCCATGTTTATATTGTTATTATGCACGAGGGGACATTCCGTGCCGTGTTTTACATTGTTATTATGCACGATGGGACATGCCGTGCCGCATCCTTCACTGTCTAATTTGTGTTGTCATTTCCCGTTATTATTTTCAGATATTTTAGACTGTTGCTTCGTTTCTGTCATTTCAGTAATTGCTATCTCTTACCCCCAGCATATTTTCCCCGTAATTGTATTCTTGTTTAGTTTCTGCCATATTATTGAACTGCATAGGTTCACTTTGTTGTCGTGTCTTAGCCTCGCCATACTTCGCCGAGGTTAGGCTCGGCACTTACTCAGTACATGGGGTCGGTTGTAATGATGCTACACCTGCACTTCTTTATGTTGTGCAGATTACGTAGCCGGACCCGGAGGACATCATTAGTGGGAGTGTCTTCCAGCTTATCATAGAGGCTTCAAGGTATACCCCCTGGAGTTCGTGGGCCTTGGCGTCTCCTCCATCCCTTTTGTCTTCGATTCTGTCTTATTTTTCCTCTAGCTCTAGAGGCAGACATGTATTTCCTTCCAGACTTGTATTTAGCACTTTTATAGACAGTTCGTGAGTTTGTGACTCCATGTTTTGGGAAAATTTACGCATTGTTGTATTATGTTGTCCTTATTTAGCTTGAAACCATATTATTTCCGCTGTTAAATTGTTAACCGTTTAGTTTATCATATTAAATTGATGTTAATATGCTAGTTTATCTACACACGTTGGCTTGTCTATCGGGTTCAACATTAGACGCCATCACGACTCGATGGTGGGATTTCGGGGCGTGACACATTGGCGGAAAGGTTGAGAAAACTGGGGGAGTCTTATAACCCCAATAGAAGAAGAAGTTAGAAACCCAAGAAGGAAACTCAACCAGTTCCTTCAAAGAAAAGGAAAATTTCTGAAGTTGCTGGTGTTTCTGCTCCAAAAGTTAGAGCTACTCGTAGCACTGTAAGAGAAGAAAAAGAAAAATTAGAAAAGACACTAAAGGAGAGCAAGAAGAAGACAGCAAAAAAAGGAAAAAGAAAAGTTGGAGAGCCTGCTGAGGCTATTGAGATTGAAGAAACTGGGTTGGACCAGGTCCAACAGGAGGAGCAACCTGCTCCAGGTGTGGCTAAGACACTAAAACCCACAAAGGCTAAGGCTTCTTCAAAGAAGTCAGCTAGGATGTCTGTCGCACCAACAAAATCTGTTAAGAAGACCAGGGTCAAGCCAAAGAAAGTGAAAGTTGTTTATGATGATGATGTAAATTGGAGTGGAGAAGAGGGGAAGGAAATTGGAGTGGTGACTGACAGGGTTACCATGTTTGGGAAAATAACAATGCTAAAGGGTAAGCTGGTGAAGGATTTAGAGGAGCCTGGTATGCAGTATCTTATGGAAACTCTGAAGGTACGAGGCTGGAAGGACCTGGTCCTTCGCATGGAAGGCAGGCTGGCAAGAGCAGAGTTGGTAGAGTTTATGGGGAATGCAAGTGTCAAGGAAGGAAGGTTCACGTCTATGGTCAAACGAATTGAGGTTTCCTTTGATGTCAAAGAACTAGGTGTTATTCTCAACATACTAGCTGAGGGCTATGAGGACTATACAAGGCAGAGATGGCCTTGTCTAGATGGGATGGCCTCAACAATCGACATCACCAGGTTCTTTAGTGATAGTGAGAAGGAGATTGAACCCAGGCCGGTTTACAAGAGTGAGATGAAGCCTGAGCACAAGCTACTCTTTGAGTTCGTCATTAAGTTCCTACTGCTTAGACAAGAAAGAAGGCATATGGCAAATTATATGGATCTTACATTGATGGAATGCTTGTACAGGGGAAAGAAAATTAATTGGCCAGCCTTTATCATCCAACTCCTTGATAGAGTGGTGAACGGAACCAAGGCACACACAATTACTTATGGCTTCATGTTGACAGCAGTGCTTGCACATTTTGGGGTTCCAGTAAAGAAAGCTGAGATGGCTACGGCCAAAGATTATTTTGGGAAGGAAACTTTGCTTACATGTGACTACAATGTCAATGTTCATGTGGATGAACCTGGTTCATCTAGGAAGCAACCAGTCAACAACAAAGTTAGAACTTTGGTGCAAGATAACGAGATTAAGGATATGGAGATCCTTCACTTAAAGTCTCGTGTGATTGAGGTTGAAGAAGAGCAGGATGCTCTTAGAGCTGAATTAGTAAAGGAGAGAGAAAAGAATGAGGGTGTTCTTAGTAGATGCTGTCTCTCCTACAATCCAAGTCCACAACCTCCACTGCACCTTCCCATTCTTAGGCTTCTTAGAGCTTCCTTAAACCATCTTTAGACCAGTTGTTATGCTTCTTTTGTTTTTATTCTGTTTTGCTCATGGTTAGGGATGTTTTTGTTTTGTTTGTAGGGTTTTGATATACGTTCCTAATCAATGAATTTTTGCTGTTTTGTTATTGATTTGTCTCAATTTCTTAGATAACTTACATTTATTGGTTTCTTATGATGATTAATCATGTTTGCACCTACAATAGCCTCAATGGCCATGAGTAATTGTTACCAACACTGTTGAGTTTATCATTTTGCAAGCTTTTCGATGATTCCAAAAGGGGGAAGAAAAAGTGATTTTGTATTTCAAATGATATTTATAACCTAATGAACCTGGTTTTCCTCTATGATAAATGCTTAAAAAACATACAAAGTGTTTGAGTTGTATACAGGGAGAAGCACAAAGTTTGTCATCATCAAAAAGGGAGAATTTGTTGACCCATGTCACTGCATAGTTTTGAAGATTGACAAAAGGCTAACCAGTTGAACCAGATCCATCAAAGCACACATACTTGACCTGACGAGTTGGCACACGAACCTTATATTGCATAGGAGATGAATGCGATTGTGAAGTATCAATGAACATGAAGAGTATCTTCTAATGCGAAAAGGTTGTAAATTGATGAAAGAATAGAAGTCAAATTCAGTAAGGACAGAAACGAAGGAAGGAAGTTGAATTTGATAAGAACTTGTTTCCCAGGTAGAGTTGAACTGAAATTGAAGGACAAGATCAACGACTAAATCTATAAATACTTGGTGTGTTTCTTCTAAAAAAAAGAGACGCACAAAGCTGAAGTGAATCAAAATCTGAAAGCAAAAATTCCCAAAGTTATTTTTGCTAGCAGAATCATTGTGCGATGCAAACATTACAGTTCAACTAGAAGAACCAGTTTCATCAAATTGATTAATGAGTCTAGTTGATTGTAGTAGGAGCTTTAATATTGTATCTTTTCAGCTTTCATAGAAGCAATTGTAATGTGTACGTATTGATCAAGTTAGAGTTAACTTGAGGTGCATAGAAATTAGCTAGGGGATAGTTACTACATAGGGTTAGAGTTAATCCTTAGGATTACAAAAGAGTTTATTTTGGAAGTCAGTTTGGCTCAGAGTTTTTAGTGAAAAGTTGAGCAAATCCTACTGAGGAGTAGGTCGTAGTTTTTTCACCTTTTGAGCCAGGTGTTTTCCACGTAAAAATCTCTGTGTTTTTACTTTACTGCTTCTTATTATTCCGCAACAGTAGTAGTTGGAACACCAAGAAGAACCAGGTTCTTCTACTGAGACAGCACTCAAAAATTGGGTACCACACAAAGTAACCTATCTTCCTGTGTGGTATTGAAGTCTAAAACAACAGCTATAGATAAAGGCTCCAATAGATCTGCATCGATAGTAGTTTCAAGAACAAAGGGATCATTGCAACCATCCCAACCCTCCACAAGATCAGGAGGTCTAAGTTGATAGCAGGAGGACCTGCATGGAAATATATCTTCTCAAAACGAAACATCCTTGCTGACAAAGAACAATTTATTTGCTAGGTTATACACCCTATAACCTTTCTGGGTGGTAGAGTATCCCATATGCACTAATGAGATTGATCTTGCTCCAAATTTGTCACTTTTGGAACCCACACTTGTGGCATAACATAAGCACTCTATTACCCTTAGGTGTTGCAAATTAGGACTCCTCCCATGCCTCAAAAGGTGATTTTCCTGCCAAAGTAGTGTATGGAATCCTGTTAATTAGATAAGGAGCATTCTGAACACATAATCCCTAGAAAGTTAAGAGGAATGCAACCCTGAAACCTGATAGCTCTTTCTACCTCAAGAATTTTTTTGTGCTTTCATTCAACAATTCCATTATGCTGTGGAGTATAAACACAAGAACTTTGATGTACAATTCCTGCACTTCTGAGAAATCTGTACAATGTGAGTTAAAGAACTATGTACCATTATCACTTTTGAAAACCTTGATTGAACTGTCAAAGTGCGCCTTTATTGATGACCTAAAGTGTTTGAATACAACTGAGACATCACTCTTCAACCTTAACACAAAAACCCAAACCATTCTACTACAATGATCTACAGCTGTAAGAAAGAATCTATGACCATTAAGTGTAGGTACTTTGTAGGGATCCCATACATCACCATGAACTAGCTCAAATAATTTTGTAGCTTTACTAGTACTTTGAGGAAAAGGAAGACTAGTTTACTTAGCTAGAGGACATATAGAATAAGTTCTGTCAGTTTCTGTCTTGGCACCCTTACAAATGATCATTTGTTGTAGTATTATGTTAGGAACATGCCCCAACCTCCTATGCCACAATGTTGCAGATTGAGTCATAGTAGCAACCAATGATAGTGGTATCTTATTTACTATGTTGTTTCTCCAATAGTACAAGTCTATGCATTCCACCAGTCCCCTTCACCTTCCCAGTGTGAAGGTCCCATATCAGGAAAAAACAGGATAGAAAGACATGAAACACTACAATTCTCTAGTTAGCTTAGCCGCTAACAACAAGTTAAACTTGAAGTCTGGTACACACAATACATCACTGTTGTCCCCTTGTGCCAATCTACATTTACTGATTTGACTAATATGCAATTGTTTTCCATCAGGTAAATGCATTAGTGAGCCTTGCTTAGCATACTCATTCAAGTCAAATAACATTTTAGGAGTAGATACCATATGATATGTTGCTCTTGTGTCCACTATCCAACTGTGCCCAGGTTTACTAGCCAAAAAAGAACAAATAGTACCTACCATATTGGCTAATGTTTATGGAACATAATCTTTGTTGAGAATTTGTAGGATATGGCTATAATGTTCCAGAGTAAATGTAACAGTGACACCACTTGTAGATCCTTGAGATTATCCATAAGATTGTGCATCTTGCATCTGTAAAGGACTGCATATGGTTGTTGTTCCCATGTGTTGTGCTTGCATAAGGATTCCCAAAAGCTCCAGGTGTACCTGTTTGACCTGCATTGCAACTTCCTCTAGCTTGAGTAGTGAATCCTCCATGTTATGTGGCATGTGCTCTTTAATGAGAATGATCAACAACAGCTCCTTGGTGAACAATAGGTGCTCCTTGGTAACCAGTTGATGCTACTTGTTTTCTTCTGCCTTTAAAGTATGTCGGATAACCAATGAGCTGGTAACAGTTTTCTTTACTAAGTCCATTATCTTGCAATGTTCACAAATAAACTGTAATTCCTTTTGTTCTTTTGTACTAAACCTCCTTTTACTGCTGAGCTCCACAATGTTATAATTTCATTTCCCTCAACTATTGAGTTCCACCCAGTGTGTGATAAGGTTTTTGATGTACTTATTTTACTTTTGTCCTCAACAATTAGAGCATAGGCCTGATTCAAAGTAGGTTCCACTGATTTGATTAGGGTCTGCCTCCTAGCTTAAGCATAGGAATCATTTAGTCCACTTAGAAATTGTAATAGCCTCCACCACTGAAGATAATCTGCATACTCCTTCGAATGTATTGAGGGAACCATTGCATCAAACTCAGCCCATAGCACTTTTAATTTCGTAAAATACATGGAAACTGAATTTGTTCCTTGTAAAATTGTATCAAGTTCTCTATACAATTGAAAGATCCTTATTCTATTCACCTTATCAAACCTCTCTTTTAGATCTTTCCATACTAGGTGAGCATTAGAAGCATACACAATTCCACTAAGTAAATCTAAAGAGATTGTATTCATAATCCACGAGTCTCCGAGTCTTCATGTAGCTTTGACCTAAAATAATCCTTAGTACATGTGCCATTGATGAACCCTAGTTTTGTTTGGCCTGAGGTGCAATTCTCATTGATCTCTGTCATAATCTGTAATTCTTAAATCTAGTGAGTTGGGATGGAATCAACACGGATCTTGGAGTATCTGAGGGATGCACAAATAAATGATGAGTGTGGTCAATTTTTTCCATCGCCATTGTCGATTCGATGTTCTCGAGGGAAGGAGGTAAAGATGAAGAACATGAAGTTTAGTTCATATGTACTCAGAGGGAAATTAGACGAGAGAAATGATCACACAAAGCTTTGATACCATGTCAAACATCTGCCATGGATGCTTCTAGACTGAGCTAAGAGAGATCGGAGCTTAGAGAGGGAAAGAGAAGATGAGGAAAATATTTTCACTGTTGTATCGAATAACCGCCTATACACATAAATATACAGTGTAAAATCAACTGACTCTAACTAACTTCTAATTGTATAATTAGCAACTAATCTAACAGACTCTTTGCCACCTAACTACTAGCTGGCTTCCTACTCACGTGGAATCTTTAACAGTTACTGCAATATTTTAGGCCTAAGACATATTCTTAAAAATAAAAGGAGAAAGGGTCAGATGTAGTCCTCCACTTTGAAATATTATTCACTTTTATCATCTGTAATATTATTGGGCCAAATCTATCCTCATTGTTAGCAAAGTTTTCATATATACCCTCTAATCTATTGAAAAGCCCCAAATCCCAAATTTAATTTATTTACTGCACTTGTTTCTCACAAATTAGTCATCTCCTACATTCCCAATAGACACACGATTGAAGTACGTTGTGGTTCATCAGGACATTTTCATGCTAATGAAAAGGAAAAGAGGGAAGGAAAAGGGAAAGAAAAAAAGTAAGTTCCCAAACAATCATAAGAGTTGTCTTTCATTTCTAATCGCGATATTCTTTGGTACATACTTTGGGATCAAAGAAAGGGTTGAAAAGAGAGAAGAAATCTTGATTGTCGACGTCTGCTTAGATCACGATTAAAATCTAAGTACTGAAAATTAACTGATATGCGTTACTGTGAACCTTTTAACTTTAACGAATGTTAAAAGACTTAAAATATTCGTTTGCCTGTTCCAACCTGCTTTAATTGAAATAAATAGTTGTTTAGTATTACTCCACTTTTACTGCACACTATGGTTCCATTCTGCAGATGTCGCAACATCTATTCGTGACATTACGCTTTTAAACCAATGCATCCAAAGTTCTCTAATAGTTCCATATGATTGCAGGGAAATGTTTCTCTAAAATTTAAAATTTCAATAAGCGAGTAATCTGAAGTTGCAAAATATATGTGATGTGTGGCTATAATTCATGGTTTAACGCATTACGTGCCTTACCTTTTATGTGCTTTAATGGTAAAAATACATCTCGTTTGAGCATAATGGAGTCTATTTCATGTGTAGATAAATTGGAGATGGAAGCCGAGCTAAATGGATGCATAAAGGAGTGACCCTGGCTTTAGCTAGGCTTTAGACATGTAAAGCCAGGTGCTACTAGGATTTAGCCAGGCGTTAGACACATAAATCCTGGTCATACTAGGCTATTTCCAGGCGTTAGACATGTAACACCAGGTCCTAGATCTGGCCCAATCCAAGTTTTAAAGGCTTTAAGTGTTTTCCGGTTTAACTAGAAGTATCCTATACGTTTAGGGCTTGTACCAAAACATATAAATATACCCAAACACACATCTTTGAAGGACTTTTTCCATTGGAGACAAGAGGAGATCGTGGAACACTACTCAGAAGATCAAAACATTGATTTTTACATCCTTTATTCCTTACTCGGTAATATAATTATGCAAGTTATTTTAGATTTGATTACTATGAGCATGAGTAACTAATTTATTGAATCTAAGGTTTTGGTGTAACCCGTTAGGGTATGACGTTATTGTGATATTAATCTAGTCTTGATTGGTTGTTAATCTGTATTTCTTCAACTACGTTCTTGTTGTAGTTAATTGAATGGCCATCAATTAGCTTTGCCTATTTATTATGTATCTACTTAAGAGAGAGTGCATATTTAGGTAGTTGTTTGAACAACATCAGTCCCGGAGTATAGACGAGAGTCATAACCGAGCGTTTAGAGGTTGGATTAGAGATAACAATACCTCGGGTGCAATCTAAAGTGAGTTGTAATGCAATCTAGCTAGCGTAAGTTGAGAGAGTGCATCTAGTAAATTATCATAATTACTTGAGAGAGATTTATGGTAGCTGGAGTGTTCATGATTGATAGAACTAAATCAAAACTATAGGAAGTATCCAAGAAAGAAGTTCACCAACGGGGGAAACCATAACCTTAGACCTTTATTGCATCTGTTTACATCTCAATATTAGTTATCTTTTACTTTATTTAATTTCATTCAGTCGTAGTAGTAAAAATACTGAAAAGTGATATTCATAATCTTTGGGAACTTAATTATTGAGAATTGAGTGGCCTACAGCAATAATTGATAGGTTAAGTCCCTGTGGGATTTGAATCTGGGCTAAATACTCAGATATAGTTGCCACGCCCGTTTAGTCTTATTATAAGACACAATTGAGCGTGATCAAATTTTGGCGCCGTTGCCGGGGAAGTAACGGTGTTATCAATTAGAGTTGGAAGAAATACAAAATTCTTAAGTATAGTCAATTTTCTTAAATTTTCATATATACGTTGAAATTTTAACGTTTGCTAACTTGGTTGTACAAGTGCATGCCTAGAAACTCATCGAGAACTGGTGAAGTATTAGAAGCCTTATCAGACCTGGAGAAAGTTTTCAAGGCCTTAAATCGGGCCAACCGGAAAAGCAAACAACAACCATCAATTGAACAACTTGAACCTGACATGGAAGATACAAACAATAGGAACAACAATGGGGACGATGTGGGAGACCCAGTTGCCCAGATAGGGGAAGAGGCTCCTTTATATGACTGGGCACAACCCACGCCGGAGAATTTAGTCACTGCGATACTTGTCCCTCAAATACAGGTCGAGTCTTTCCAGATTACAAATAATATCATGCACTTGTTGCAGAACAAGGGACTATTTCCAGGGTCATACATCGAGCACCCCAACAACATTTGAATAATTTCCTGTCGATTTGCAAAACTCAAAGGCAGTAAAACGTCACTCAGGAAGTGATAAAACTGTTGTTGTTTCCATTCTCAGTGACAGGAGCAGCCTAGACTTGGCTAAGCTCGCTCCCCATCAATTCCATTACCACATGTGAGGAGTTAGTTAAGCAGTTCGTGAACAAATTCCATCCACACAACAAGACATCTCAACAAATTGATGAAATCTTGAGCTTCAGACAGAAGCCAGTTGAAACATTGCAGGAAACATGGGAACGATTTAAGGGAATGTTGGTTATCTGTCCACACCATGGTATTCCTGAGCAGATGTTGGGGCAGCATTTTTATATGGGTCTGGTGGATACTGTAAAGGCAAATGTAGATGCTTCAGCTGGTGGAGCATTCTTGAGCAAAACATGGAGAGAAAGCCAGGTCCTACTTGATAAAATGGCGCAGAATTAAGGTTGGACAACTAGGAATGCACTTATTACTCCTGTAGTTCACTCAGTGCCCTTCGCTCCATCCAATACTATTGCTGATAATGTGACCACCTTGATAACACAGATGAGCATACTAACTAAGAAGGTGGAGGAATCAGGGCAAAAGAAACAGGTACATATCGTGGATACAACCTATGGGGGCTTATGCACATCTTGCATTAGTAAACCATTTGGTAATCAGTGGAATGCAGAGTGTGATCACCCTCCTTACCCAGAAAACATGAATTATGTGTTAAATTATGGAGGCCAGAGACAAGGGGGACAGAACTGGGGTCAACAAATTCAACCGTGTAGACCACCTCACTAGCAACAGAACAATGGAAACATGGGTGCCATGAGACCTCAAGGTAATGTAGCACCTTATCAGAGGCCACAAGTTTATAACAATCAGAATCAGCAACAAGCATACCACCCTCCTCAGCAACAACGTGGGGGGAGGCAAGAAGATGGGTTTTCCAGGCTTGAAGCGATGATGCAACAAGTGATTGGGTCAACGACCAAAATGAGTGAGAGAGTAGATGTACATGATGCAACTATTAAAAATATTGAAGTGCAGTTGGGCCAGATATCTATGTCAGTGAACAATCGTCCTCTTGGGACTTTACATGCAGATACTCAGGTAAATCCTAAGGACCAGGGCCCAAGGCAGCTGATGGCAGCGAGTCTCCACAATGGAAGGGACTTAGACTTGGAACTGGAGATAGCTCGTGAAAGCAGGCAGGCCGAGACACTGGTACCCGTGCCAATTGAACTTGATGATTCAACAAATTTGACCAAGGTAACAGTGCAACCTACTGAAGGAGAACCCAATGCATAAAGTGAGGCTGAAAAAGAAGTGGAGATAGCCCAGGAGCCGGTAGTTGAGGTGGTGGCTGAGAAAGAAAAGTCCCAAATCACTGGGAAAAAGAGACCACCAGCTCCATTCCCTCAGAGGCTGGCCAAATACCAAAATGATGAACAGTACAAAAAGTTCTTGGATATGTTGAAACAGATACAGGTAAACATTCCTCTAACTGATGCTCTAAAGGAGTTGCCTGGCTATGCGAAGATGATGAAGGACTTGATGTCCCAAAAATTTGATTCCCAAGACATGGAAACTATGACTCTTACTCAGACTTGCAGTTTTGTAGTGACACGACCAATTGCAGAGAAGCTGTCTGATCCAGGGAGCTTTACAACTCCCTGCACCATTGGCAACTTTGCTTTTGCCAAAGCACTGTCTGGTTTGGGGGCCAGTATTAATCTCATGCCCCTAGACATTTACAAGAGACTGAGGATTGGTAGAGCCAGACCAACTTATATGTTATTGCAGCTAGCTGACAAGACAGTAAAGAGACCGTCGGGAATTCTGGATGATGTATTGGTGCAAGTGGGGAAATTTGTGTTCCCTGCTGATTTTGTGATCCTAGATTGTAATGTTGATGAGGAGATTCCCATAATTTTGGGAAGGCCATTCTTGTCCACATGCATAGCCCTCATTGATTGTGAAATTGGGTAGCTCAAGATGAGACTAAACGATGAAGAAATCACATTCAATGTGCAAAAATCCACGAGGCGACCAAGTGCATCACCAATTGCGCTCTTATGGATGTTTTGGATGTGATAGTGGAGGAAGATGATACGTCCTTATCTATTGAGGACCCCCTTGCTGCATGTTTGATGAATTTGGGTGAGGTAAATGGGGAAGAACTGGCAGAATGGGTGTTAGAACTTGAAGGAAAAGGGGTCTGGCCGAGGGCTCTCGAGTTTGAGTCATTATACTTAGAGAAAAGGGAGAGCCCGCCGGCCAAGCCATCTGTTGAAGAACCACCCAAGTTGGAACTGAAGCCACTGCCACCTTATCTAGTTAATAGGAACAAAGAACCCAGGGATGACGACGTACAAGAGGTGCTAGTGGAGAAGGTCAGAATAGAACACCAACAATCAACCAGACTAGATTTTGAGGATGTCAATGTTGTAGAAAAGATACTAGAATTAACCAAGGACATTGATGATGTATATTTTGTTGAATCTAGTGTCATTAGTGTTGAGGATGTTGATTGCATTGGTACAGACTCCAAGCATTTTTTCACATTGTGTTTGGACGATGATACGAAAATAGAGTCATCCGAACCAGTTGAGGAGTCAAGGAATAAGGAACAAGATGCCTACACTCTGGAATTCTTCTTGCCGGAAAGTCGGGAATACACATCTCATCTAAAGGCTAAGAAGTGCAGATTACTACATTGTTTTATTGGGTCAGTCAGATTCGTTCCACCACCCCAGGAGCATGATCATAGAGCAGAATCAAAACTTGGGGTCCAATTCATAAGTTCAAAGTGGAGGCATATAGTTCAAGCGTTTGTCCGAAGGAGCATGGAAAGCAAAACTAATGGAGAGGATGAACATGATGAAGGATGGAGAGTATCAGAGGATGACGACGCTTCTTGATCAGGGAGTTTCTTGCACCTTATTTTTACTTCTTGTTTTGTCTATATGTTATGCACTGAGGACATTGCATGATTTAAGTGTGGGGTGTTATAAATATTTGTTGTGGTTTTTTGTGTTTAGTGTGCTTTCTTGTTAGTAGTATTACCTTTTCATGTTAGTAAGTTTTTCTTTTTTTTTTTGTAAGTTTTGTAGCTTTTTCTGTTAGTCTTTTTTATTTTAGGTAGAACAAAACAGAAAGAAAAAAATTAGAAATATATGGTCTCTTCCTGACGATGGATCTCCTAGACAGTTTTCTTGAGGGAATAAGTCTAAAGAAAATACCAAAAAGATTTTTGTTTTAGGTAGTGTAGTAATTCCCCCTTGGTTTTTCATTGGACCGTGGTTCTTTTCCAAGGGTTTTTAATTGAACCGGGTGTAGGTAATTTTTAATTTTTAGGAGTAGGAACCACATGGTTGTGAAACTAATCGCAGCAATATCTCAGAACTTTGTGATGCCTTGAGAATAGTCAGTACTTTGGTTGTGACGCTTAGGCTCAATTTTTTACTCTAGGATAAATACCTTAAATCATGGATTCTTAAATTTGCTTAAATGCTTTGACTGGAGTGTCGTGATAGAACCAATCCTGAATGAGTTATGTGCCATGTCTATGTGAGATTTTGTATGTATTCTACGCATTGCATTTTATGTGTAGAACTTTCTCTGTGTGTGTGCGAAGCGAAATAGTAGTATTTTTCAGTCTAGGAAGTGATATAGGCATTTCTTTGTTAAGCCAGATATATAAAGTTTACACACCTAATTGTTATGTATCGTAGTTAACCCCGTTGAGCCTATAATCATGTTTCTTTGGTAACCACATTACAAGCGATACCCCTTTGTTTGAATCGATCATATATTTGAACCTTGTCACCTCTCGTAAGCACTGGAAATGTGATTGAGAATGGAAAAGTTAAAGTGTGGGGTGGTAGGTTGGCTTTTGAGTGGAACAATTGAAATAAGGAGAAAGGTGCATGAAAAAAAAAGAGTTGTCAATCCAAGCCACTTGAAAAAAAAGGAAACAAAAAGAAAAGAAAAAAAAATTGTGACTATAGTATATTGTATGAAAAACAAGTATTGATGATGGCGGCTAGTGATATATGTGTGCTTAAAGAAGTATGGGGTAATATACATTGATGTGAAGGTGGAGTTTGGTTTGATATAAGTTTGAGGTTTGAATGCTAAAATATATGTATTAAAGTGCTTAGGGAGTTGTAGTCACTCTTATATCTAAATGTATCCTACCCGTCCCGCAGCCTATATTACAATCAAATAAAGTCCTACTTGATCCTAGACTGAATGAGATCAATTAGTAGAGTAGTACACTACGGGCAAGACTATGGTGCATCTTTTGTGGCATATGAATATTATTTATGAGAGTGAATGAATTCTTTCTATCTTGAGTTCCTAAGTGTTCTTAAATTTCATTGTGTGTGGAACTAGCTCTTTGATTTGGTGAGGGCACATGATTCATGAAGGAAAGGAAATGTTGTTGACCTCTATGTTAGAGTACTTAGTGAATTGTGAATAAAGCATGGTATTTGTGAATAGATTATTGAGGCGAGGATGTCACACCTTTGTGCTTAAACTATTTGAAAATTTCTTGGTATAATGCGTTAAGGGATTTTCATAATAAGTTGTGTTCATGGGTGTAGTTTAATTGCTCGAGGACGAGAAAATATTTAAGTGTGGGGTGTTGATGTGTGGCTATAATTCATAGTTTAACGCATTATGTGCCTTACATTTTATGTGCTTTAATGGTAAAATTACACCTCGTTTGAGCATAATGGGGTCTATTTCATGTGTAGATGAATTGGTGATGGAAGTCGAGCTAAATGGATGCATAAACGTCAAAAATGCGCTTAAGAATCAAAAGGAGTGACCCTGGCTTTAGACATGTAAAGTCAGGTACTACCAGGCTTTAGCCAGGCTTTAGACATGTAAAGTCAGGTGCTACCAGGCTTTAGCCAGGCGTCAGACACATAAAGCCCGGTCATACCAGGCGTTTTCCAGGCGTTAGACATGTAACGCCAGGTTCTAGATCTGGCCCAATCGAGTTTTAAAGGCTTTAAGTGTTTCCCGATTTAAGTAGAAGTATCCTACACGTTTAGGGCTTGTCCCAAAACATATAAATAGACCCAAACACACAACTTTGAAGGACATTTGCCATTGGAGACAAGAAAAGATCGTGGAACACTACTCAGAAGATCAAAACATTGATTTTTACATCCTTTATTCCTTACTCTGTAATATAATTATGCAAGTTATTTTGTATTTGATTACTATGAGCATGAGTAACTAATTTATTTAATCTAAGGTTTTGGTGTAACCCGTTGGGGAATGGCGTTATTGTGATATTAATCTAGTTTTGATTGGTTGTTAATATGTATTTTTTCAACTACGTTCTTATTGTAGTTAATTGAATGGACATCAATTAGCTGTGCCTATTTATTATGTATCTACTTGAGAGAGAGTACATATTTAGGTGGTTGTTTGAACAACATTAGTCTCGGAGTATAGACGATAGTCATAACCGAGGGTTTAGAGGTTGGATTAGAGATAACGATACCTCGGGTGCAATCTAAAGTGAGCTGTAATGCAATCTAGCTAGCGTAAGTTGAGAGAGTGCGTCTAGTAAATTATCATAATTACTTGAGAGATATTTATGGTAACTGGAGTGTTCATGATTGATAGAGACAACTAAATCAAAACTATAGGAAGTATCCAAGAAAGAATTTCACCAACGGGGAAAACCATAACCTTAGACCTTTATTGCATCTATTTACATCACAATATTAGTTATCTTTTACTTTATTTAATTTCATTCAGTCGTAGTAGTAAAAGTACTGAAAAGTGATATTCATAATCTTTGGGAACTTAATTATTGAGAATTGAGTGGTCAAACAACAATAATTGATAGGTTAAGTCCCTGTGGGATTCGACTCTGGGCTAAATACTCAGATATATTTGGAGCGCCCGTTTAGTCTTCTTATAAGACACAATTAAGCGTGATTAATATGACAACACCAGGGCCGACACTAACCTTCTTAGTAGTAGATTTGTGTCTTAGGCCTCTAAATTTGGGGCCCCATTTTTTAATTATAATAGGTTTATAGGTATTTAAAAACTAATATTTAGTACTTTTAATAAAAAAGTAGAGCTTTTCATATAAAATGAAAGTATTTTTTTAGATATATAAATAAATTAACAATTTGACTTACTTAAAAATTGGTAAATGAATAGTTTTTTCAATGTTTTATTTAGAGTTGATTTGACAATTCTTTTTTACTCCTTCGTTAGATAACGTGTAAAAGTCTTACTCCCCCTTCCTTATTTATTTCTCTCACTTTGATATTCTTATTCACCTTTTTCTCCAAGATTCATTAGTTCAAGTGTTCAACGGTATTTTTATGTTTTCAACAGTTCTATACTTCTAGTGCTCTATAAAATCTTACCTAAAATCAACAATGTCTCAAGAAGATTAAATGTGTTGGCTAGATTATCAATTGAATAGGAATAATTAGAGGAAATCGATTAAAAAAAAATTATTAACAACTTTGTAACTCAAAAAACTAGAAATTAAAATTCAAATAAAAATATATATGATAACTTTCTTTTAAAAATGTAGGTCTCGCATTAAAGTTTGGCTTTAGACCCCGCATACACTTGAGCCACTCCTACTGCAGGGAAAATATTTCTCCTCAATTATTTATCTGTGATTTAACCTTTCATAAATATTCGTTTTCTAATTGAAATAAATATAGGTTTCTATTCAGTTTTATGTATCATTTCTACGCAATCATACACGTCTACTAGTTGGAGTTAAAGATTTTAGTGAAACTCCTTATCCTCTGGTTCCTTACCTACCAAACTGAATTGCATAATGTATGTACCTTCCACTAATTTTTCATTTTCCCCTTTTATTCCTGTAGCACATGCAATGGCCCTTCTGTGGAAAAACATGTAGACCTTCTCACGGATAGTTCTTCATAGTGTCAAAGTTTCTAATATGTGAGGAAAAAATGCAGTAAATATTAGGAATTAGGATTTTGGAATTTTCTATTAGATTAGAGGGTATATTTGAAAACTTTGCTAAATGTAAGGATATATTTGATATGATTAATAAAGGGTAAATGGGAACAATATTTCAAAGTAGATGGATATTTGGCCTTTTTCCCTTAAAAAAATGATTCAAATGTTAAAAGTTTATATAGAAGAGTCAACTTTCTTAAGATTACGACATAGCTTTCGTAGTCATTATAATATTGTAAATATCCTATATTTGAATGATCTAAGCAACACACAATTTCACTACTAATCTCACAATTAGCAATTTTGGATAGAACACTTAATATTCAAGCAGAAACCTTGATTTTCTTTATAACTCTTTTCCGCTGTCACAATTAACGACTCGCGCGAAATAATGGTAAACAAAATGACGTCGAAGTGAAACACTACCTATTTTCTACTCTTTTTTTGTTGTTTGTATACGTCAAAATCGGGTAAGTTCGATTTTAAGGCCTCTATGGCATTTCAAGCCCGGTCTCGAGAGGCTCGAAGTAGAATCTGAAGCTCGACCCCGAGGTGTATCCCTCGAGAGAGTATATCGAAGGCTTATCGCAGCATACCTCGAGGCGGTATAAAAATCGATGGTCCTCATGGAAAGGCGAGAAACTCCCAAGGACACGTGGTTAGAGCTGATAAGGTCTGCAAAAGATAGTACAAGTCCGTACTAAGCCGTTATACAGCTTTACCAATAGCATTTCTTTGTCATAATTGGGCATGTACTATGTTGGGATACTCCCCTCCTATATAAAGGGGATCCCTATCATTTTGTAAGACACATGAAGATTCATTGCAGTAGAACATTCTATGCTTTTTCTCGCTTAACGTGCTCAAATTTGTCCTACAACTTTATTGTTCTTCATTTATTGTTCTCCGTTTATTATCCTTCATTTATTATTAATTATTAACTGCCAAAGGCTACCCTCGAGGTCTCCGATATTACTGAGCTCGAGGTCCCCGGCTTCGTGACGATTTTGGTTTGCTTATCTCATTTTCTTTATTTGCACTTATTACTTCCTAATAATCAATTAGTGTTAGAAAAAATCACATATTTTTAGAATCACAAATTAAATATAATTGTTAAAACCATTTTCGAGGTAAACAGTTTGGCGTCCACCATGAGGCTAAAAATAATAGTGATTCTTTTGATGCAAGTTTTCTGAAAACACAAGTTCTTTTTCACTCTTTCTTGTCCAAGAATCTTTAGTTTCAGGTCAAACGATATTTAACTCAACAAATGCACATGAAAACAACGTTCTTGAGCTCCATGGAGAAAACAGCGCAACTGCCTCAGTCGCCAGTGTGCCACTGCAAAACCATGGGGTGGCACCATCACAGATACCTGTCGATATAGGCTTACGCAATGCTTTGCATGTTTATATAGACACTGATACCGACGGAAGCATGCGCAGTGGTGACCAACATGAACACAAAGAACACAATCTCGGAAAGAAAGAGAAGTCAGCCTACAAGTCATTTTCGAAATGTTACAAGCACAACAAATGGCTATAGCTCAGTTACAAAGTCAACAGAAGACCCCGGGCATAGCAGGGTCAGAAACACCTCCTCGAGTTGAGCAAGCACCAGAAAGATCGAGTAATAGTGGGTCAGGAACAGAACCCACTATTATGAAAATGCTCAAAGACCTTACTAAAAGGATTGAGTCATGAGAAAAGAAGATAGAAGCCAACAACAAAAAAATGAAAACCTATAACTCGAGGGTCGATCAGATCCCGGGCGCACCTCCGATTTTGAAGGGGGTAGACTCGAAGAAGTTCGTGCAGAAACCATTTCCAGCAAGCGCGGCTCCGAAGCCCATTCCGAGGAAGTTCATAATGCCCGATATCCCAAAGTACAACGGGATCACATATCCCAATGAGCACATTACCACGTATACTTGTGGTATAAAAGGAAATGACCTAAAAGACGATGAGATTGAATCCGTTTTGTTGAAGAAATTTGGAGAAACATTGTGGAAGGGGGCCATGATGTGTTATCATAAACTGCCCCCAAACTCAATAGAATCATTTTCCATGTTGGAAGACTCTTTTGTGAAGGCGCATGCTGGCGCCATTAAGGTCGCCACAAGAAAGTTCGATGTCTTCAAGATTAAACAAAGAGAGAATGAGATGCTAAGGGATTTTTATCTCGCTTTCAGATGGAGCAAATGGAATTACCACCAGTCTCTGATGACTAGGCAGTGCAGGCCTTCACTCAGGGCTTGAATGAATAAAGCTCGATAGCTTCAAAGCAGTTGAAGTAAAATTTGATCGAGTATCCCACCGTAACTTGGGATGATGTCCACAACAAGTATCAGTCCAAAATAAGGTTCGAGGAAGACCAATTGGGAGCCCCCTTGGGTTCAGTGTATCCAAGTAGGCTATTTGCGAAGGAATCAAGAAATCCATAAAGAGAGCTGAGGCCGAGAAAAGAGATATATCAACCATATGGCACCTTCGAGAATTCCTCAACGATCGAGCAAAGAATCAATTTCGAGAAAGAGAGGAGAACAGGAAAACTAAATAGGAGGAACCGCAACATATCATCCATATGATCATTGGAGGCGTCGACGTCCTGCAGAGACCTGTGTTCAAATGAACAAAAGTATTTATCGTAACGAAAAAGCGAACCAGGAGCTATGTACCCGAGGACGCTCCTACATTTAGTGAAGAAGACATTGAGGCCTTGTCTCAACCTCATAATGATGCACTGGTAATTTCTTTTCTTTTGAATAAAATTTAAATTAAACGTGTGCTCGTGGATCGAAGTAGCTCGGCCAATATAATCAGGTCGAGGGTAGTGGAGCAGTTCGGACTTCTCAATCAGATCGTACCTGCCGCTCGAGTCCTCAATGAATTCAACATGGCAAGTGAGACAACAAGGGGGGAAATCATCCTCCCAGTCAACGTGGCCGGTACAATTCAAGATACCAAGTTTCATGTCATCGAAGGTGACATGAGGTACAATGCCTTACTTGGGAGGCCATAGATACATAGCATGAGGGCAGTGCCATCAACGCTTCATCAAATTATGAAATTTCCAACAAAGGATGATGTAAAAACAGTGTATGGAGAGCAACATGCAGCAAAGGAGATGTTCGCGGTACACGACATGACACCAACATCGACACCTTCCACTTTGGAGAAGTCAAAAGACAAGCGGATCCCCGAGAAACAGACGGTCTGTGAGTAGTTGATCAAGGATGATGAAGAAGACTTCATCATTCCTCGAGCCTTCGTTGCCCCCGAAGAGTCGGAGGAAACAAAGTCGACAGTCGAAGAGCTTGAACAAACCATTTTCATCGAGCATCTTCCAGATCAAAAGGTATACGTAGGAACGAGATTAACCCGCGAACTCAGGAGAAAACTTGTTCAATTTCTTATTTATAAACATTGATTGCTTCGCTTGGTCCCATTTGGACATGATAGGGATCCCGCCGGAAGTAACCACCCATCGACTAAGTGTCGACCCCAGGTTTAAACCAGTGAAGCAAAAAAGGAGGCCTCAGTCTGAGGTAAAACATGCATTCGTCAAAGACGAGGTAACAAAACTTCTCAAAATAGGATCCATTAGGGAGGTAAAATACCCCGAATGGTTAGCTAATGTAGTAGTAGCCCCCAAAAAAGGAAATAAATTAAGAATGTGCGTAGATTACAAAGACCTGAATAAAGCATGCCCTAAGGACTCATTCCCATTTCCCAACATCGATCGCTTGATCGATGCCACGGCCGGCCACGAGAACCTTACATTTCTCGACGCGTACTCCGGGTACAATCAACCCATTTGTTATAATGTAATGCCCTTCGGGCTAAAAAATACGGGAGCCACATATCAACGCCTAGTTAATAAGATGTTTGAACATCAAATAGGCAAGTCTATGGAAGTTTACATTGCTGACATGATATTTAAATCCCTGTGCGTAGAGGACCATTTGACTCATTTGCAGGAAACATTTGATATCTTTAAAATATATAGCATGAAGCTCAACCCCGAGAAGTGCGCCTTCGGAGTCGGATCAGATAAATTTGTGGGCTTCATGGTATTGAACCGGGGAATCAATATCAATCGCGATAAAATCAAGGCCATCGAGGAAATCACCGTGGTAAACAACGTGAAAGTGGTACAACGACTAACCGAGCGGATAGCAGACTTAGGCTGGTTCTTCTCGAGGTCATTAGATCGGAGTCACAACTTCTTCTCCCTACTCAAAAAGAAAAACAACTTCGAGTGGACCCCAGAATGCCAACATGCCTTATAAGAATTAAAGCGGTATCTCTCGAGCCCACCTCTTCTTCATACCCCAAATGACGACGAAACCATGTACTTGTATTTGACTGTGTCCGAGGTAGCGGTAAGTGGTGTGTTGGTTGGAGAAGTAAAAGTTACGCAATTCCCTATCTATTACGTAAGTCAGACCCTAGGAGATGCTGAAACCAGGTATCCGCACTTAGAAAATTAGCTCTTGCATTAATAAGTGCATCTCGGAAATTGAGACCTTATTTTCTATGTCATCGTATATGTATTTTAACAACATAACCTTTTTGAAACATCTTTCCTAAGCCCCAGTTATCGGGCCGATTGGCAAAATGGGCCATTTAACTCGAGGGGTACGATATCGAGTACCAACCCCTAACGGCTATCAAGTCCCAAATTTTGGCGGACTTCGTGGCTGATTTTATGCCTGCCCTCGTGCCTGAGGTAGAGAAAGAACTATTGCTAAAAACGGGCACATCGTCGGGTGTATGGACCCTCTTCACTGACGGTGCCTCAAACATGACACAGTCCGGACTCGGCGTAGTTCTGAAACTGCCTACGGGCGGCATAATTAGACAATCCATAAAAACTTCGAAATTGACTAATAACAAGGCCGAGTATGAGGCTATGGTTGCATGTCTCGAGCTGGTCAAAGGCCTAGGAGCAGAAGTAATCGAAGAAAAATGTGACTCCCTTCTGGTAGTGAACCAAGTAAATGGGAGCTTTGAGGTTTGGGAAGATAGGATGCAAAGATACTTAGACAAGTTTCAAGTGACATTGCATTGCTTCAAAGAATGGACTCTGGTCCACGTACCTCGGGAACAGAACAATGAGGTCGATGCACTCACAAACCTGGGATCGTCCGTCGAAGAAGATGACATACTCTTGGGGGCTATTGTGCAACTATCCAAATCGGTGATTGAAGAAGGACATCCCGAGATCAACTCAACAAGTCTAACATGGGATTGGAGGAACAAGTACATCGACTATTTGAGAAATGGGAAGATTCCCACAGACCCAAAAGAATCGAGGGCCCTTCGAACCAAAGTAGCCTGATTTTCACTCGACGAGAATGGAACACTATGTAGAAGGACATTCGACGGGCCTTTAGAAGTGTGTTTAGGATCAGGTGTAATGACCCGACCGGTCATTTTTAGCTCTAGAATGTCGTTCAGCGGTTTGAAGTCATGATCAACTCCATTTAAGGTATTATGACTTGTAGGTGTGGTCGGAATTGAAGAAATTTTCTAAGTTTGGCTTGAAGTGTATTTCAGTGAGATTGATGACCGTTTTGGATTCCGAGCCTGAGAATAGCTCCGTATGGTGATTCTGGAGTTGGGAGCGCGATCGAAAGTGAATTCGGATGTCCGTAGGTCATTTTGAAGTCATTTGGCTAAAGATAGAAATTTGAAGGTTTTTGAGAAATCCGACCGGAAGTGGAAATATTGATATCGGGGTCGGAATGCGATTCGAAATATGACTTGTGTGCAAAATTTAGGTTCAATCGAACGTGATTTGATAGGTTTCGGCATCTGATGTGGAAGTTTCAAGTTTCAAGTTCATAAAGTTTGAATTTTTGTGCAATTCATGATTTCGGCGTTGTATGATGTGATTTGAGGCCTCAAGCAAGTCAGCATTATGTTTTGGAACATGTTGGTGTAATTTGACGGGGTCCCGGGGGCCTCGGTTGATTCCGGGTGGTTAACGGATCAACATTTGAAGTTGAGAAAAGCTGAAGTTGCTGTCATCTGGTGTGACCGCACCTGTGAGGCTTGGGTCGCAGGTGTGGAGCCGCAGGTGCGACTTTAGGAAGCCGCAGGTGTGGAAAATTTCGCGCACCTGCGGGGGCGCAGGTGCGAAGATTGGATCGCAGGTGTGAAAATAGGCCTGGGCAGAATGTTTTTAAAACCGAGATTCTTGGCCATTTCTTCATTATTTCATCTTGGCATGGGCGATTGTGGGGAGATTAAAGGAGGTGTTTTCGTCAAGGATCACAAGGTAAGTTATTCCCACTCATCTCAAGTTAAATACAAGGTATATGCATGGATTTGAACATGAAAGATTGTGGAAAATTGGCAATTTAGAAGAAAACCTAAAAATTGTATTTCAGATTTCTATCACGAATTTGAGCATGGAATTTAGAGTAAATTGTATATTTGAACTAGTAAAGCTATGGGTAGAATTTATCTTCGAGAAATTTTGGATTCCGGGCACGTGGGCCCGAGGGCATTTTGGTCAATTCCTTGAGCGGAGTTGGGGGTTTATATAATTTAAATTGTTAACAAATGTTAGAGAATATTTTCATTGGTTTGTCGTCATTTGGATAGTTTTGGGGCGTTGTGCATCTATTGGAGTCGTCGGAAGGGCTTGGAGCCGGTTATGGAATTTCGGAGCGAGGTAAGTCTCCTTTCTAACTTTGTGAGAGAGAATTGTCTCCCTAGGTGAACTGATTAAATATGTGCTACTATCTGTGGGGGATACGTACGCACGAGGTGACAGGAGTCCGTGCGTAGCTACTATTATGCCATGTCCGGGTAGTCTAGGACCCACTAGCATGCCTTACGTGTTGTACATGTGATCCTGCCAATAATATTAGACTGATAATGCTACTGAATTGCTAATTTATTTCCTAAGAAGACTAGAGTGTACCTTTCTTAATCATTTCAAAAGAGAATTGATTCCTCCGTGGATAGATGTATTCCTGATAAGGTTATATTATTGAATATTATTAAACTTGGCAAATGAGTTTCAAAACAAAGATTTAAATGCTATTTTTCGTGTTCCTTTAAGAAGAATTTTACCACTTTCCTGAGTAACTGCTTTCTTGATAAATATGTGGACTTATTGTGTGAATATATGTATCAATGGGAGCCTGAGTCGCATGTATGATTCGCGAGCAGGATAACCCTGTATTTACGTATAACCGCGTTGCATGATCGATTCGTGACCGGGGCAGATACATGCATCTTTGGTTCGAGCCATTCGACCCTCGGCAGTGCACAATTTATTATTGTTGGTCCGTGCCGTTCGACCCTTGGCATTGCTTGCGCATGATATTTACTGCGTATTTTCTGTGATTTTACCTGAATACTGGCCTGGAAATTTTAACTTGTCGACTGAAAGGACAGAGATTTAAAGTTATTAAAATTTTGGAATAAGTTGTTTTTTCCCCTTGGTTATTTGTTATTTGACTAAATCAGCCATGTTTGATTATTCGTTATTGAAATGACGAAGATGTAAAGTGTTAAATGTGGAAGGGTTGATATTATTTATTCCTTAGTTTAATAAATTGCCTATGACATTCATGCTTAGTGTCTCACTTGATTATACTAAATTGACCTCTAGCAAGTGTCAAATCGACCTCTCATCACTAACTCTCTTAGGTTAGGCGGGATACTTACTGAGTACACGTTGTTTTCATACTCATTCTACACTTGCTGTGCATTTTTATTGCACAGGTACTTTCATAGCGATGTGGCTGGTTTGGAGACATAGGCGAGCTGCATCATCCGGAGGCGATCCGCAGCTGACAGAGTCTCCCTCACATTGTATTAATTTTCATTTTAAATTCCTTGTCCAATTTGTATTTCGGACAAACTTTGTAGTATTTGTGGAAATTCTTAGAATTTGCTCATGCACTTGTGACACTGGGTTCTGGGATGTGTATGGGATGTATTTTATAAAAAAAAAATGGAATTTTAAACTGTCATATTTACTTAAGGATTTGTATTTAGTTATTACGTAATACGTTAAAGGTAATGATTTCAGAAATGTTAAAACAGGAATTTATTTCAACTAATTAATGATTGGCTTGCCTGACGATGGTGCCGGGCGCCATCACGACCTTAATGGATTCGGGGTCTTGACAACATGGCATCATAGCACTAGGTTCCCTTAGGTCTCACGAGTCATGAGAAAGTCTAGTAAAGTCTTGTGGATCGGTACGGAGACGTCTGTACTTATCTTCGAGAGGCTATAGGGCTGTTAGGAGCACTTCCCTTCTTGATTCCTCATCGTGTGATTCGATTCCTTTGAGGCTTATGCGTACGTTTCTTTCTACTCATTTTTATACGTCGCGAAGCATTTGCTATGAATTGGGAATTTAAGGAATTGGAAATGGTGCTACAGATATGATGCGAGATGTTTTCCATGTGTAATTGGTTGGGGCTGTTGTTGTGGCCCTGCAGAAGGATAATGTGTTGTTTCAGCTCAGTAGTTGTGGTTCTGAGAGCCTTAAGTCTATGCTCAGATAGTGATGATGCTTACGATTGGTTATCGCGCGATGTCGATATGATGATAGAATGCTTGCCCATATGTTGGGGGTGATGAATGGCTTGAAGGGAGGTCTTCTCAGGGCGTGATTTCGAGATTTCAGCATTTTAGTTCTGGCAGAGGAAAGGAATTTGGACTATAAATGGTTCGGTTGGAGTTGATAAAGTAGTAAGACTTGGTGTTTTCAAGTAAGGTGGAGTATTCACGTGTGATGTGTTATTGTCGTCCTTGATCGAATGGAATGTGTTAAGTTCGTCAGTGCCATTGTTTCTTCTGCTGCATGGGGTCAGAGTATTGTGAATAAGTATGGAAGAATGCAGTTGGCTGAGATCGAGGTGCGGTGGTTCAGTACTGGATAAGTGTTGATAATGAAGGCAACTCGAGATAAATGATCTTCGGAGAGTTTGAAGTCGTGGCGAACTGCTGGTTTTAGAGCTGCAGAGAATGATATTGAATTGAGGCAACAATTGGGCAGCATACGATGAATGAAGATATGTGAAAAATGTTAGGCGGTGGTTCTCTTTTCTAAAAGGCCAGGTTTAAGGAACATAAATCAGGTAGTTGTTTAAAGGAATGAGATTAACAAGTGGAAGAGTTGCAGCGTAGCACAGGAGTTCAGTGGTTAGACAGCTGCCTATCTTAAGTTGAAATATGGATTATTTCGGCAGAAGGTTGGATAAAACAGGGAGGAGTTGATAGGAATGAAGAAGGACGCAATGTGGCGGTGAATTGGTAGATGTTGTAGTGCATTTAATAGACGTCCATGAGGAGCGGACGGACTGGTAAAGTTAGTGAATGAGAGCAGGCCTAGGATGGGGTATTGATGATGCAGAGAGTGTGCATTTCAGCGCCGTTGGAAGGTGTCAGTTTGTGATTTTCACAGGTGGGTTATCTACTATGAATAGGTTAGCGATTGCATGGTTGGCAAGTTTCTGCGAGGGATTCTGGTGGCTATTCGGTAGGAGGAAGAATGTGTGAATGATGCTAGGGAATTTGAGTATTTAGGGAGTGCTAACAAGAGAATGTGGAAGGATTGGACGGACTGGTTAAGCAAAATCATGTTAACAAAGGAGAAAAGATCTCATCAGGGTCTAGAGTGGTGCAAGGAGTAGCGTGGGGGAGTCCCACCACCTGCAGTTGGGTTGCAGGATTGTGTTATCATAGGGTTACGATTGTCGGCGTGTTTGAAAGTTATTTCAGCTAAGGGGAAATGAGTAAAATGGTGATCGTGCGTGGGATTTGATGAATGTGTGGAAAAGTTGGCCCTGTCGGACCAGGGTTAGGCTTTGAAAGATTCAGAATTTTTGCATAAGGCATATGCGAGTTGTAAGGGTAGTGACTCAGTCATCTACTTCATTGAGAGGATGTTCATGTGCTAGAAGATCCTTGGAGTTGATTGTATTCGGGGCCAGTCAGAGTGGGTGACTCTCAATAGTGGTCCTATAAATTTGAAAGTTAAGAATGTGGTGTTTAAGGGATTCAGGCAGCAGTATGATTAAGAGTCGAGATTTTGCAGTATAATTCCTGATAAAGGGAAAATAATTGGAGTGTTCTATGTTATTTTTAGCGTGTAGTATAGTATTGGAGGAGTGAGAGAAATAAACTTCGGGTTGTAGAGAGATTATTAGGAGGGTATGAGATGGGTTGCGGGATTTAGGCAGCATGGTCTCATGAATCAAGGTCACTTGGGATGAGTGAGGGTTGAGTTGCTATGAGTTGAAGGAAGTTACTATTATACCTGAGGCAATTAAAGAAGATTAAAAAAAGATGATTAATTAGCCATGGTTGAAATGGCACATGTATGGCAGTGATCATGCATGTGGTTTGGGCCAGTATGTGCGTGGCTTGTCGGCCGTCGTAATAGATTTCACGTGGGAGCATTCGAGTGTTATGGCCTGTCCGGTGTAGGCGGGTCCCGGAAGGTTTATGGTGGTTCAGACCATTACTTAAGGATTTGTATGTTGGGTGATTGTGAGAATTCACTTGAGTGTTGTTATTGTTATCTTGAATTTAGGTAAGTAAAAGTTTTCCATATGATGAGGTGTTTCCCCTATTAGTGGTTCAGGAGTAATGATGGAATTCTTGCGCAATCTCATATTGGCATGTTAGGTGCAGTAAACAGTGTGTAACTGGGAGTAAGAATCGAGATTGCGGTTCGGTGTTAACAAGGATGTCATGAGCTCGGATGATCAAGAAAAGGTGATTTGAAAGTCCAGAGTAAGATGGTGTTATCTTTAGTGCCACCTGAGATCGATATTCGGTGGAAGAGGTTTTGCATCCTAGTTATGGGTTCTTGGTTTCTTATATATCGTTAGTGTGGCCAGTGGTGGATGTGCAGACTTGCTACCTTGTTTGGAAGGTCGTGGGAGTGTGACCACAGGAAGATGGTATAAGTGTGGCAGATAGTCACCTGATTGGTTGAAGATTTAGACCAAGTGTAAGGAAGTGCAATATTGCTTGTTTGAAAATTTATGCCAGGAAGGCGTTCGGTCTAACTAGTTGTGGATTGTGGGGTGTTGTCCCGACTATGATGGTTGTTCTTGCGTGTTATGAGAGGAAGTAGGTTATTTTGGAACCAGGTAAGGCTATCAGCCTAGTTCATTGCGATCAGAATCGGCATGAAGTGTATGAACGAATTTAAACAAGATTATGGGCTTCATGCGAGTCAGATGTGTTCATTTCAGTATGACGCTCCTCAAGGAGGGGTGTTGGAATATCAAGTGTTGTTCCGTCTTCATCAAATTCATGTGATATTATGATTGTGCCGTGTGAGTTGTGAAACGACTTGATAATATCTTATGTGTTGAGGTCCCGCATAGTGATGATGTTATGTGAGCATGATAGCTCTTGAGATCCAGAGTGTATATATATATATATATATATATATATATATATATATATATATATCGCACCTCAGTTGTGCTTGAGTTTTCATAGTGTATGGCTCTATCAGTCTCCCCAGGATAGTATTATGCACTTAGCGTGCTTATGGTCGATATTCAGTAATTTGTAATAGTGAGCAATTCAGCTCCGTGTATATTTCCTTATGTGAATTTTCTGATGGGATTGGGTAGCACGCCTCCACGGGTATGTTATTTGAATCGGGTTGCACGCCGCAACAGTGTGATGATGAGTACTGTTCCCTATATCTATTTTTCTTATGTTATACTTCCTATTTTCTGAGGAAAGTCCATATTAGTTGCGTGAGTCGAATAGTCCTTTCCTGAGTCATTTCCTTATGTATCATGTTCGAATTCTTGCCTATTGGCGCATTGTGGCGTCTTGTGAGAGTGTTGGTCATGTCTGGGGTAATTGGTTGTTTGAACAGTTCATACTGGGTGAGACGAGATTTTTGGATCAAGGATCTAGTGCGATAAGATTTTGTGAAATACATTGAAGGGCAGCTACCCTTATTGGTTTGTAATGAGATGATGGTCTTAGTCAAGAGGAATGATTCCATGTTTGGTTAACTCTGTAATTGGTTAGAAATTTCTATGCATCTCCTCTGTTGTGGTGGTATCGCCAGTATTATAACATGATGTGTATATATATATATATATATATCATGAGGTTCATTGGGAGCATCAGATTCGTGGAATTTTGGCTATTAAGGTTCAGGGAGTATCATTGTGGTCAGATGATTAATTGTGCAGTGCATGGTGCTAATTCAGCAAGGGCATGCAGTCATATTCTGGTATGTCGTGTGGTATATATATATATATATATATATATCATGAGGTGCATTGGGAGCATCAGATTCGTGGAATTTTGGCTATTAAGGTTCAGGGAGTATCATTGTGGTCAGATGATTAATTATGCAGTGCATGGTGCTAATTCAGCAAGGGCATGCAGTCATATTCTGGTATGTCGTGTGGTAGTTGATACGGTGTTTATATATTGGAACTTGGCCTAGCAGAGAAATTTCAGGTGTTGGAACTGGATTCTGAGCTTATTATGTGGACAAAAGAAGAAATCTTCAGATTTGATCAAGCTAATGTACTCAACTGGGTTGTGGTAGCACGGGCAGGTGCTCGAGGTGTTAAACAGTGATTTCAGATAACTCCAGAGCAGTTCTTAGAACGTTCGAGGACAAACGTCTGTTTAAGTGGGGGAGAATGTAACGACCCGACCGGTTGTTTTGAGCTCTAGCGCGTCGTTTAGCAGTTTGAAGTCATGAGCAGCTCCATTTCAGGTATTATGACTTGTAGGTGTGGTCGGAATTGAACTTCGGGAAGTTTGCAGTCAAATTGGAAAGAAAATTTTCATTTTAGAAGCCTTAAGTTGGAGAAATTGACTAAGATTGAAATTTTGAGTAAACGACCTCCGAATAAGGATTTGAAGGTTCCTGCAGGTTTGTATGATGATTTTGGACTTGGGCGTATGTCCGGATCGAGTTTTGGATAACCCGGGAGCGTTTCAGTGTGTATTGTGGAGATCAGCATTTTTGAAGAAATTTCCTAAGTTTGGCTTGAAGCGCATTTCTGAGATATTGATGTCCGTTTGAGATTACGAGCCTAGGAATAGCTCCGTATGGTCATTCTGGAGTTGGGAGCGCTATCAGAAGTGAATTCGGATGTCCGTAGGTCATTTTGATGTCATTTGGCTAAAGATATAAATTTGAAGGTTTTTGAGAAATCCGATCGGAAGTGGAAATTTTGATATCGAGGTCAGAATGTGATTTCGAAAGTTGGAGAAGGTCCGTAATGTAGAATATGACTTGTGTGCAAAATTTGGGGTCAATCAGACGTGATTTGATACGTTTCGACATCGGATGTGGAAGTTTGAAATTTCAAGTTCATAAAGTTTGAATTTTTGTGTGATTCATGATTTCGGCGTTGTTTGATGTGATTTGAGGCCTCGATCAAGTCCGTATTATGTTTTGGAATAGGTTGGTGTAATTGGATGGGGTCCCGAGGGCCTAAGGTGGATTCCGGGTGTTTAACGGATCAATATTTGAAGTTGAAAAAAGCTGAAGTTGATGTCATCTGGTGTGGTGCGGCTTTAGCTCCGCAGGTGCAATATTTGCCTGGCTTGGCTGGGAGCGCAGGTGCGATGCAATTTTCGCACATGCGAAGTCGCAGATGCAGACAATGGGGCGCAGGTGCGAGTTTTGGCTAGAGCTGAGGAAGCCGCAGGTGTGGAAGCTTTCGCGCACCTGCGGGAGCGCAGGTGCGAAGATTGGATCGCAGGTGTGAAAATAGGCCTGGGCAGAATGTTTTTAAAACCGAGATTCTTGGCCATTTCTTCATTATTTCATCTTGGCATGGGCGATTGTGGGGAGCTTCAAGGAGGCGTTTTCGTCAAGGATCACAAGGTAAGTTATTCCCACTCATCTCAAGTTAAATACAAGGTATATGCATGGATTTGAACATGAAAGATTGTGGAAAATTGGGAATTTTGAAGAAAACCTAGAAATTGTATTTCGGATTTCTATCACGAATTTGAGCATGGAATTTAGACTAAATTGTATATTTGAACTAGTAAAGCTACGGGTAGAATTTATCTTCGAGAGATTTCGGATTCCGGGCAGTGTGCCCGAGGGCATTTTGGTCAATTCCTTGAGTGAAGTTGGGGGTTTATATAATTTAAATTGTTAACAAATATTAGAGTATATTTTCATTGGTTTGTCGTCATTTGGATATTTTTGGGGCGTTGTGCATCTATTGGAGTCGTCGGAAGGGCTTGGAAGCCGGTTATGGAATTTCTGAGTGAGGTAAGTCTCCTTTCTAACTTTCTGAGGGAGAATTGTCCCCCTAGGTGAACTGATTAAATATGTGCTACTATCTGCGGGGGCTACGTACACACGAGGTGATGAGAGTCCGCGCATAGCTACTATTATGCCATGTCCGGGTAGTCTAGGACCCACTAGCATGCCTTACGTGTTGTACATGTGATCCTGCCAATAATATTAGACTGATAATGCTATTGAATTGCTAATTTATTTCCTAAGAAGACTAGAGTGTATCTTTCTTAATCATTTAGAAAGAGAATTGATTCCTCCATAGATAATTGTATTCCTGCTAAGGTTATATTATTGAATATTATTAAACTTGCTAAATGAGTTTCGAAACAATGATTTAAATGCTATTTTTCGTCTTCCTTTAAGAAGAATTTTACCACTTTCCTGAGTAACTGCTTTCTTGATAAAAATGTGGACTTATTGTGTGAATATGTGTATCTATGGGTTCTTGAGTCGCATGTATGATTCGCGAGCAAGATAACCTTGTATTTATGTATAACCGCGTTGCATGATCAATTCGCGAGCGGGGCAGATAGATGCATCTATGGTTCGAGCCGTTCGATCCTCTGCACTGCACAGTTTATTATTGTTGGTCCGTGCCATTCGACCCTCGGCATTGCTTGCGCATGATATTTACTGCGTATTTGCTGTGATTTTACCTGAATACTGGCCTTGAAATTTTAAGTTGTCGACTGAAATGACAGAGATTTAAAGTTATTAAAATTTTGGAAGAATTTGTTCTTTCCCGTTGCTTATTTGTTATTTGATTAAATCATCCATGTTTGATTATTCGTTATTGAAATGACGAAGATATAAAGTGTTAAATGTGGAAGGGTTGATATTATTTATTGCTGATTTTGATAAATTGCCTATGAGATTCATGCTTAGTGTCTCACTTGATTATACTAAATTGACCTCTAGCAAGTGTCAAATCGACCTCTCGTCACTACCTCTCTTAGGTCAGTCGGGATACTTACTGAGTACACGTTATTTTCGTACTCATGCTACACTTGTTGTGCATATTTATTGCACATGTACTTTCGTAGCGATGTGGCTGGTTTGGAGACTTAGGCGAGCTGCATCATCCGGAGGCGATCCGCAGCTGACAGAGTCTCCCTCTCATTGTATTTATTTTCATTTTAAATTCCTTGTCAAATTTGTATTTCGGAAAAGCTTTGTAGTATTTGTGAAATTCTTAGAATTTTCTCATGCACTTGTGACACCGGGTTCTGGGATGTGTATGGGATTTATTTTATAAAAAAAATGAAATATTAAACTGTCGTATTTACTTAACGGATTTTTGTTTAGTTATTACATAATAAGTTAAAGGTAATGATTTAAAAAATATTAAAACAGGAATTTATTTCAACTAATTAATGATTGGCTTGCTTGACGATGGTGCCCGGCACCATCACGACCTTAATGGATTTGGGGTCGTGACACCAGGGGACACCGACTATGTGCTTCGAGAAATCCATGAAGGCACTTGTGGAAATCACTCTGGTGCTGATTCTCTAGTTTGAAAGGTCATCAGAGTAAGATTACTATTGGGATAGCATGGAAAAGGACACCAGGTATTCGTTCGAAGATGTGAAAAATGCCAAAGATTCGCACCAATGATTCACCAACCCGGTGAACAACTACACTCAGTCTTATCCCCGTGGGCGTTCATGAAATGGGGGATGGACATCGTCGGCCCCCTACCAACGGCGCCGAGTAAAGCCAGATGTATTTTATTTATGACTGACTAGTTCTCGAAATGGGTGGAAGCACAGGCCTTCGAGAAAATAAGAGAAAAAGAAGTCATTGACATCACTAGGGACAACATCATATGCCGATTCAGGATCCCCTCCAAAATCACATGTGATGATGGGAAGCAGTTCATTGGCAGCAAGGTGATGAAATTCCTCGAAGATCATAAAATCAAAAGAATCCGATCGACGCCTTATCACCCGAGTGAAAATGGAAAATCCGAGTCCACGAACAAGACCATCATTCTAAACTTGAAGAAGAATCTAGAAAATGCAAAGGGAAAATGGAGAAAAGTGTTGCCCGAAGTACTATGGGCATATCGAACAACTTCGAAGTCAAGCACAGGAGAGACCCCGTTCTCTTTGATATATTGGTCTGAGGCCTTGATATCGGTCGAGGTCGGGGAACCGAGCGCCAAATTTCAACATGACACCGAGGACTCGAACAACGAGGCCATGACTACTGCCCTCGAACTACTAGATGAAAAGCGAGAGGCCGCACTGGTCCGAATGGCTTCCCAAAAACAAAGGATCGAAAGGTACTATTGTTGGTACCCAAATTTTCCCTATATTTTTTTTAAAATGCATATATATTTTCAAAATAATGCATGAGCATCAATTATCATTTTTTTTATAATTTTCTGTAATTTTAAAGGATTTATATTTAATTTATTCCATCATTTTATTATCTAAATAATTACTAATTGCATCACAAATTATATTATAATAATTTTATTGCTTAATTCTGTTATTTTATATCTATATTAAGTTTTAATTATTTTATGCATAATCATATTTACATCTTTAGGTTATAATTGCAAATAGCCCATGTGTGCATAATTAATCTATTTTTACAAGAAAATAACTTTTTATATTTTATAATATTAAGTAATTATTTTAAATCATTTTCATACATAAATAGATTTTTCATCATTTATTAAATATTTTTATAAATTATTTTATCAAACTAAATGGATATTTAAAATATAGCCCCTTTTAATTAATTTTTCGAACCCAATTACTTAGCCTAACACCTAAAATGTGTAACCCAATTACCCAGACCAATTATTAACCCATTACCCTGATCCAATAACCCATAACCCATAACCCGTCTAACCTAATTCAATCATGGTCGTTGATCTCTGAAGATCAACGGTCCAGGATTCATTTTCCTTTTTAATACACCAAATGACCTAAACCCTACCCATTTACACAAATCCTCCGCCCTTGAAACCCCTTCCCTCCTCTCTTCTCTCTCACCCCCTTCTAACCCTAGCCCGTTGTCACCGTTATTCCCCTCAATTCATGGTTTCCTTCTTCTATTTCAGGCCTTACTCGACCTCATCTCGCTACTGGTGTTGTGATTCTCATGCTACTTGAGGCTCTCAAGAGATTCGAACCAGATTTGGTTCACACCTCTCCCATATCTATGAGTACTATCATTTTTGTATTTTTATGGCTTCAAATCTCTAGTTCAAACCAGATTTTTAACCTCTATTATTTTTTTGTATAAACCTAACTATTTCTGGCTAAATCAGTTCAGATCTCTTTAGATCTGAAGTGTTTTGAGTTTGTTTGGTATTTTTCCTTTAAGATTTTTTCCGTTTTTACTGCTGTTGTCAACCGATTTCATTTTTTTTCTAAAGCTAGGGTTTGGTTCTAAGAGATTTCTGCAAAAATATTTTAAAATGTTTAAGTTTTCAACTCTGGTATTCTTCTTTGTTTTTACGAATGATCTTACTGAAGTTTCATCTCTATGACTTTACACCTTATGGTTTTCAATTATTTGACTGTTGGTTATAGAGTTTTGCCCATTTACCTAGCTCTGTCAATTAACGTATTAATTGATTTACTTGACTAATTAGGGTTTGAAATTGTGCTTTCCTTTAAAATCGATATTTCCTTATTGGATTTTACTTATTCTTTCCTTGTGTGTGATTAATAATTGATACTACTTGCCTTATTTCCTTTACCGGCTTGATTTCTGGGCTTTGATTAATTGGGTTTGACTTATAATTGATCTCTGAACCTACCTCTTACCTTATTTAGCCCTAATCTTGTCTGTTGATTTATTCCGTGAAAGATGATCCTTAATTTAAGTTATACTTACTGTTAATTGATTCTCGTTAACCTTAATTGATTGATTGATTGATTTTGCATACCTTACCTTACTTGGTTTTACTCTACAGTATGCTATAAAAACCTTTCATTGTTCTGATTTCAAGGACACACACACGCTTACGTACACACACTTACGCTTACATACTTACACTCACCTTGCCCACTCTTATAATTTCTTCACTTTATAGCTTAAGAGCTCTCTTTGTTTTACCTCAAAGGATTTAAGTTCTCTCTTTATGCTGCTACTTTGATTTCTGCACTGTTTAGTAGGCTGGAAGCCAAGGCTAAGCTCTCTAGATCCAAACTGCCATTATATCCCTATTTATTTCTTCCTTACTGGTATGCCTTAACTCATGTTATCTTGTTATGTTCCATGTGCTTATATGATTAGTTTATTTCAACCTTAGCATGCTTCTGTCGGATCTATGATTTCTGCTTACTTCTTTCTAAACTAGTATGTTTTAGTTCCTGCTACCTTGTCTTGTCCCATATGTTTGTTTGGTTAGTTGTTTCAAACTTCAGCATGTTTCTTCTTAATACATGCCTATATGATCTCACTTAGTGATAATTAACCTTCAGTAATGTGAAACCTTGTTTGATTCAGTTGTATGTTCCCAATTCTAAACATGTTTAGATATTGCAAGCATGTGTGGTCAGTTTTGTATGTTAATCCTTGCTTCTATGACTACTTTAAGTACTTGTTTGAGTATTTAGTTTGAATAAACACCAATTTGCTTGAACCTGGTGCTAAAATTTGATTCTGTCTGCTCTGGTTGCAGCATGTAGTTTGAATTGGTTTGCTCCTAAAAAATACTGTTTTCTAAAATTGTCCCCTACCCCTTATATACTATTTTCAAACTTCTACTTTTAGTTATCTAGGTTCTCATTACCCCCAATGTGAGCACTGCCTAGGGTCCTTGAGACTTCTCCGAACTCTGACTCATTGGGGCTGGTCTTCCAATCTTTTATAAACTGTTGTTCTGAGTAAGGTTCGGGTGTGAGAATTTCCCAGGGTCCCTGAGGCCCTTGGGAACTTTGACACACCAGAAGCCCAATTTGGTGTGTCATGGATGGACCACCTGTATGCTTCAGACTAGCTTTGCTTGAAGGCCTAGTTTCCAGGTTAATATTGGGCCTGCTAAGGCTCCCTATAGTGTAATGATTTTTACTATGTAATTTATTCATTATTGGGTTGTAATAATGTAATAATCTCTGTAATAACTTATCTGGGTTTATTAGTAAAAGATGGGGGGTTATATATCTTTGTTCAAAACTCGGATAGAAATCCTGTCTATAGGGTTACTGTGTTGATGTTTGAGTGTTACTAATCGTTTAGAAATTCTTCTTATAGGATGTTTTTCTTGTCTGTTTGTGATCATGCATATTATAGACACTGTCTATAGGTCTTTCGTTAATTCTGCATTAGAATCCATTTTCTTAGGATCTACACATATTTCCAATCTTAATGCGCATTAGTGGTCATGTATATAGGATTCTATTTGTTTGAGCTAATAAACGTTCCTGGCAATTTGCTTTAAAAATTCTTCCCAATGTTATTAATAGATATCATACTTATAGGAAATAAAAAATCGGTTTCAACTTAGATACCATGCCTACAGGAATAAAAGGAATCAGTTTCAAAACCTGGAAATCATGTCTATAGGATTTAAACTAATAGATATCATGCCTATAGGGTAAATCAGTTGTAAGTTTTGAAATCATGCTTATAATAATTTTTAACACTTAAAAATCATGCCTATAGGAGTTAACTAATTCTTCCAAAATAGAAAACATGCCTATAGGATCTAAAGAGATAAAAACCTGTCTGTTAAAATCAGTAACTCGTTGTTATAGGTCTATAATTAACAGTTGTAGATACCATGCCTATAGAATTCTGTTCTGGTTATCACTTAGGAAAACTTGTAGGTTTATTAAGAATTCTGGGCCTAAAACTGTGATCTCTTGCTGCTTGAAATTTGCCCAGATTCAGAACATAATCAAAATATGTAGGCAAATTAATAGGTCCCGATGCTCGCCTTAAACCAACTGCTTCTCTACATTCTGTTTATGCTCATCTAGATATCCTGCCTATAGGATCCTAAATTAATGAAATTTGTTGATTGAACTGCGTGCATTTGTTGACTATTTGTGGAAGTTAACATGAGCCTTTAGTTTCTCTCTGTAACAGTCCTATTTGAATTTTGTTTGTCGCCTAGCTTTTTCTCATTTTAAGAAACCTAGGTTAGTCTAGAACCACCTTAAATAGAGGTCCTAAACACCTCCAGGACCATAAGAAAGGGACGGGCAGTGCACGAATAAGGCACGAGTTAGAATCTACTAAACGCTTAGGTAACAACAGAAAGATAGTAATTGGGTAGTAAAGGACATGATGACTTGTGCGCTAATACTATATGTAGCACCCCAACCTTGGGAAAGTTACCAAGTATTGCATGGAAATGATCCTATAGGTTAAAAAACATAGGACCCCTTTAATTCCTGTTTTAAAATAATAGTTGTCTAAATTGTTTTATTTTTCTTTAAAGACTAATTCGCTTAATTAAGTTCGGTCGGGAAACCGTTGTGGACGTCGAGGGGTGCCTAACACCTTCCCCTCAAGGTAATTTCGAGCCCTTACCCGATCTTGTGATGCAAACTAGTTTCATGAGTTAATTACTCTAGGTTCCCTAACGCACCTTAATTCATTTCGTGGCAACTCTCAAATCCCATATCCCATCCCAAAAAGGAAGTTGTCTCAGAAATGTTGAAACCCGATTTCACGAGGAAAACACGGGGGCGTGACAACATGGCGACTCTGCTGGGTACATACCTAGGCTCTTACCATAACGAATTTAATTTTTGTGAATTAGTCTTTAAGCATGCTTTAGTTTGTTAATACTTGCACACCCTTTCCCTTTCCCACTTTATGTGAACTTATTTGCCTATTTTTTAACCCTTTATGATTTCTCTTTCTTGTTTTATTACTCCTTATTATGGAAACTGACTTGTTTCTTTGTTTTCTTTCTTTTTTTTAGCGCCTTTTCAATTATTAAATGCCACATTTATTATTTTTAACGTGAAAATACGTGACAACGTGCTATTTTCTGTTGCATAAATCATGCTCAACATCATATTCCACTCATGCGTAATCAATACCATAGCAACACTTGATGAGTGTTTGCGCTCTTCCTATATATCATCCCTTTGAATTAGGAAAGTCTTATTTGCGGTAAAACTAGTCGATCAACGGTGCAATCGATGGTTCAATGCCTTTCCCCCTCAAGTTGTCCTTTTGAGGGTACCAGTCTAGACCTTTATAGAAACCTTACTCTGATTTATTGTACATGCATCATGGTCAAACATAGCCAGGATTAATACGTTGTCCACATAATAACCCATAAGGAAAAGACTTGTCCAAAAGTCCACCGGGGTTTCCATAATTCCAATGGACGCAACCACGATCTGTGCATTAATTTGGATAAATAAGTGCCAATATACTAATCACTGATGTATAAGTAGTCAAATCTGGAGGGGGAAAGGGTCTAACCTTATTTGTTTTGCATAAAATGAGGCACGAAGTCCCCAGGTTCGGCATGGTCCAAAGAATACCACAATTGTTGCTGGATTAGTGGGAGAACCTTTCGCCAAGCGATAAAGACCATGTGAAAAGGGTCCTCGGAAACTTAACCTCTTTATTGGACATCCAACCAAACAATATGTTGATCGAAGCAGCCACTATGTTATAGGACGGAGAGAGGCTCGTGTTCCATTTTGACAACATAGAAATGACCCCTCTCTTGGAGGATATAAGGGGATTCGGTGGATTACCTTGGAACAGTCCTGGTTTATTGGTACAGGAGAATCGTACCACTAGGGGGTTTCAGAAAATGATGGGTTTTAAAAGGAACGACGATTTGGAGTGCCTGAAGAAGTCCTACATACCCTTTGACTACCTCTATGAACGATATGGTCATAGAAAATCCTATCGTACCTTTCGTGATGAATTTTCCATCACCTCCCTAGGTTAGACTCACCGTAGGGTTTTTGTGTTCGTCGCATGCTTCCTGGGTATGATAGTGTTTCCAAACAAGGAGACATGATTCTCACTAGGCTGGCCATGGTAACTAAAACTCTAATGGAAGTAATCGAGGGGAAAACATATACTATTGTCCCTATGATTATAGAAGACATATATCGGGCCTTGGATCACTGCCAAAAGTGGTTCAAACACTTCGAGGGTTGTAATCTACTGCTATAGGTTTGGTTGCAAGAACACCTCCAGAGAGGTCGATACTGCCAAGAGTTTCCACGAAGGCCGTGGAATGATCACATAGACTTTCATCACCCTAAGAGAATGACCTTCATCCCAGATAGGTTTTCTCTTCCTGAGAATGCTACATAATGGGTGCAGTTTTTCGACAATTTGATTGAGGACCAGGTTCAATGGATGTTCGAATGGTTCCCTACCAGTGAGTTCATCATCAAATCTAGGGACGCTCCGCACTTGGTGTTGATCAATTTAAGGGGTATACACCTTTATGTTCCCATCAGGGTTATGGAACAGGTAGGCAGAAAGCAAGTCATACCGCGATTTTCTAAATTAAGTCATTACAGGGCAGATTTTCAGGATGACGACATCCCGTACAAATGTGAAGCTCAGCATATGTGGCACCTAAATATTATTGTAGAAAGGGACACCATCGAGCCAGACAGGTATCATGCAGGGCATGTACATTTTTACCTATCATGGTTGGAAGACAGCATAGCAGGGATAGTTAAGCCGGGAATCGATCGGGGAAACAGGGTCATAGACGAAGTTGCTGAAGCCCAAGTGAAATACAATAAACTGCACAAAAGGGTTCATGAGTCCGAGGCCGAGCATCTGGAGCAACACAAGACTGATATGGAATTGATCAATGAATGGAGAGAAATGGGTATCAAGTCTAATGAAATACTGGAATATCTGGAGCAGGGTCTGATGGAGCTGGAGGAGAAGACAAGGAAGAGAGTCGTCGACTACCAGAATGCTGAGGGAAGCGAAGGAGGACATCTATCAAGGGTATACCTGATGTTGGGCATGCACGACTGTTGGTTGATTTTCCAATGCACACGCAAGTGTACGTGGTCGACAAGTAATATAGGATTTTAAGTCCAGATATCGTACCCACAGGGACTTGTGATTAACTATCCACTAAACTAAACTCAAGCAAATATTTAACTAGAATTAATCTAAAATAGTAAATCAAAAGATTAAATAGACAACTAACTTAAAGATGAATTCAAGGTAAATTGATATTCTAGAGTTATGGGTTGTTAAACAATCACGTTGAGTTTTCGACCTAAATCTTCTAATCAGGTTTATTGATTGACGAGGTTAATATTGCTCGTAG